>RJWM01016052.1:0-46114 GCA_004363535.1 Dasyprocta punctata | reverse complement strand
GCCCCTCTCGTTCTCCTCCAAGGTCCCAGTCAGGACCCCGGAAGGCAGTCCATGTTTAGTCCTGATCCGTGCCTGTGCCGCTCGGGCCGGGCGGGGGCCCCGCGAGGAGCCCCTCTCGTTCTCCTCCAAGGTCCCAGGTCAGGACCCCGGAAGGCAGTCCATGTTTAGTCCTGATCCGTGCCTGTGCCGCTCGGGCCGGCGAGTATAACAGTTTTGAGAGAATTGCCATTTTCACAGCGTTTGTTCTTCCAATCCATGAATGGGTAGTATCTTTCTATTTTCTGAAATCCTCTTCGATTTAGTTTTTCAGAGAATTGTCGTTTTCACTGTATAGATCTTTTACTTCTTTTGTTAGATTGATTCCTAAGTATTTCATTTTTTGGATGCTATAGTGAAGGGTGTGTTTTCCCTTATTTCTCTCAGTGACTTTGTTGTTTGTGTACAGGAATGCTATTGATTTTTCAGTGTTGACCTTGTATCCAGCAACATTACTGAATTTGGTTATTACATGTAGAAGTCTTTCAATGGATTTTTGTGTCTCTTCTATGCAGAGTATCATATCATCTGCAAATAACAATAATTTAACTTCTTTCTTTTCTACTCTTATTCCTTTAATTTCTCTCTCTTGTCTAATTGCTCTAGCTAATGTTTCCAGAACTATATTGAGTAGGAGTGGTGATAATGGACATCCTTGTCTTGTTCCTGATTTTAGGTTGAAAGTTTTCAGTTTTTCTCCATTTAGTAAGATGTTGGCTGTTGGTTTATGATATATGGCTTTTATCAGGTTGAGGTAGGGACCATCTATTCTGATTTTCTGTAGGGTTTTTATCATGAATGGGTGTTGGATTTTGTCAAAAGCTTTTTCTGCATCTATTGAGATGATCATGTGGTCCTTGTCCTTGGCCCTGTTGATATGGTATATCACATTTATTGATTTGCATATGTTGAACCATCCCTGCGTTCCTGGGATGAATCCCACTTGATCATGGTATATAATCTTCCTGATGACTTGTTGCATTCTATTTGCCAGTATTTTATTGAGGATTTTTGCATCTATGTTCATTAGGGAGAATGACCTGTAATTTCCTTTTTGTTTGGGTCTTTCTCTGGTTTTGATATTAGGGTAATACTTTCTTCCAGGAATAAGTTAGAGTAACTTACTTCACTTTCTATTTCCTTGAAGAGTTTGAGGAGTGTTGGCATTAAGTCTTCCCTAAATTCCTTGTAGAACTCAGCAATGAATCCATCAGGTCCTGGGCTTTTCTTTGTTGGTATGGTTCTAATTACATTTTCAATTTCATTAACTGAAATTGGGTTTTTCAGCATTTTTATATCTTCTTGATCCAGCTTTGGTAATTCATATGTTTTGAGGAATCTGTCCATTTCTTCTGTGTTATCAAACCTATTTGAGTAAAGTTTTTCAAAGTAGGTGTGGATGATCTTCTGTATTTCCACCAGGTCTGTAGTGATTTCACCCTTTTCATTTCTTATTGTATGAATCTGAGTTTTTTCTTTCCTCTTCTTGATAAGGTTGGCTAGGGGTTTATCAATTTTATTTATTCTTTCAAGGATCCAAGTCTTCGATTCATTAATTCTTTGTACTGTTTTTTTTTTTTTTTTTTTTTTTTTTTTTTTTTTTTTTTTTTTTTTTTTTTTTTTTTTAGTTTCAATCACATTAATTTGTTCTCTAATCTTTATAATTTCCTCCCTTCTTTGGGCTTTGGGCTTTGGACTTGACTTGCTCCTCTTTTTCTAGAAGTTTGAGGTGCATCATTAGGTTGTTTATGTGTGTTCTTTCCATTTTTCTGATTTGGGAGTTTAGTGCTACAAATTTCCCTCTCAGGACTGCTTTCGTTATATCCCACAGGTTCCAGTAATTCATATTTGCATTTTGATTTGATTGTAGATGTTATTTAATTTTTTCTGTGACCCACTGATTGTTTTTAGAGAGTGTTATTTAATTTCTATGTGTTGATGTGAATGGAGTTGTTTCAATTCCTTTGCATTTACTTGAGCAAGTTTTGTGTCCTACTGTATGATTTATTTTAGAGAATGACCCATGTGCAGCTGAGAAGAATGTGTATTCTGATGTTGATGGGTGGAATACTCAGTACACACCTACTGGGTCCATTTGTTCACAAGTTTGACTCAGTTCTGTTGTTTCTTTGCTGATGTTTTGTTCAGTTGATCTGTCTCTTTGTGTCAGTGGGGTGTCAAGGTCCCCTGTCATAACTGTACTATTGTTTACTTGGTTTTTCATGTCTATTAAGATTTATCTTACATAGTTGGGTGCTCCCATATTTGGTAGATATATATTTATGATCATAATCTCTTCCTCTTCAAGTTTTCCCCTAACAAGTATGTAGTGACCTTCTTTATCTCTTTTGATCATTTTTTATTTGAAATTCATGTTGTCTGCAAACATAATAGCTACCCCTGCTTTTTTCTGGGTTCTTGTTGCATGGAGTATTGTTTTCCATCCTTTGATTTTTAGTCTGTGAATTTCCTTTTGAGTTAAATGTGTTTCTTGTACACAGCATATAGTTAGATTTTGTTTCTTAACCCACTCTGCCAGTCTGTTTCTTTTTATTGGTGAGTTGAGACCATTTACATTGATAGATATAACTGACATGTTCTTACTTATCCCTGCCATGCTATCATTCTGCTGTTGGTTTTCTAATTTTTCTATTTAATTGTTTGCCCTGCTTAGTGGTTTCCTTTTGTTGTTGTTCTTGGGATTGTAGTTACCTCTGTCTCTTTCTAGAGTGTCTTTCAGTACTCTTTGTAGTGTTGGTTTGGTGGCCATGAATTTCTTCAGTTGTTCTTTGTCATGAAAGTATCTTATTTCCCCAACCATTTTTAAAGATAGTTTTGCAGGATACTTCAGTCTAGGTCGCAAGTTGTTTTCTTTCAGGATTTGAAATACTTCACTCCAAGTTCTTCTTGACTTTAAGGTTTGTGTTGAGAAGTCTGCCGTAATTCTGATAGACTTTCCTTCATAGGTGATCTGTTTCTTTGACAGCTTTTGGGATTCTGTTCTTGTACTGACTTTCTGATATCCTAATTGTTTTATGTTTGGGTAAAGATTTATATTGGTTATGGTTCATCGGGGTTCTGTATGCCTCAATTATGTGTTTATCAAATTCACTTCCCATGTTTGGAAAATTTTCTACTGTTGTTTCTGCAAATAGTCTTTGCAAGTCATTCGTATTGACCCCTGCTTTTTCATTGATGCCTATTAATCTTATGTTATTTCTCTTGGCATCATCTTGCAGCTGTTGAATTGTTGTTTCCTGGTTCCTTGTTATTTTTAAGAGATCTTTTCTTTCATGATTGTAAGTTTCCATGCTGTCTTCAAGGTCTGAGCATCTATCTTCAGCTTCATTCAAGTGGTTTTGCCAATTTCAATGGAATTTTTAATTTTCTGAATTTCCCTTTGAAACTGTTTCTTGCATTCTATTTCTGTGTTATATTGTTGCTTCTGGCTGCAAGAGGTTCAGAGCTTCTGGAGCGCAGGGCTAACCAGAGCATACCCCTGGAGAATGGTTGGAGTTTGGAACCTCCAGGACCTGGTACATGCTTAGCTGGGCTGCATCCCTGAAGTATGGAGCTGGGGCCTTGTGCTCTGATGGTCAGAGCTCAAATTCTCCAAGATCCATTGGCTATGTTGGTTGCTCCCTGATGAGTGGCTCTGGGGTTCTGGGCTGGACTGGGTGCGGTACCTTTGTGACCTGTGAGGCTGGCCAAGTGTTTCCCTGATGGATTGCACTGGGATGCTGGGCTGGGCAGAGCTTGGATCCTCTGTGTCTGATTTGGAGATCTTGACTCTTCATTTGAATTAGTTCCTGAGTTTCAATAGAAAAGACATTTGCAGGCGAGTATCAAGGATTGGCCTTAATTCTTTTTGGTACCAACCATGTGACCCTCAGGCTAATTATTTAGATATTTTTGTTTTGTTCTGTTTTGTTTTTGGTACTGGCGATTGAACTCACAACTTTGAGCCTGCCAGGCAAGGGCTTACACCACTGAGCTAAATCCCTGGCCTTATTTTTTGAGACAGGGTCTCACTATGCAGTTCAGGCTGGCCTTGAACTCACTTTGTAACCCAGGCAGGTCTTGAACTCACAGTGATCCTCCTGCCTCAGCATCCCTGAGTGCTAGGATCACAGCTATGCACCACCAAGCCCAGCTTAGATTTTTTTGTCTCAACTTTTTTTCAAAAATTAGTTTTCTCATCTGTAGAATGGTAATCTCTGTTCTACACTCCTACATGGCTTTTGTGAAAATCAAATAGGATAATAAACATTAAAGCACTGTGTAATAAAGTACAAAACCCAAGCAAATAGTATTATCATTTTTAAAAATAATTTCCAACCTACTACTGGCTACTGAGTGACTTAGTGATGCAGAAATACTTTCTTTGTGCTCAACTTTGATGGATCTGAATTTTTTTAAGTCACTATTTTTCCCCTTGAAAACAAAAGGAAAAAGAAAAAGAACAAGGTAAGTTCTCTTATCATTATTTTGACATTTTAAACAGCATGAATTCTGGACTTCTTTTACTTCTATGCCACCCTTCATCCTATTTGCTTCCAGGCTAATCAAGATGTCTGAAAAAATAGTCCAAGGAAAAATTTTGTCTCTTCATAGATTTCTCCAATTAATTTCATCCCTCCATATATGTACAAAATAAATTGAATTTAAAAGATAATTTCACTGTTGGCAGAGAGAATGTTTGGCCCATGGCAAACCTTTGCATAAGTTTGGAACAAGTGAACTGCCATGTTCTCAAGTCTTCCCAACAGGTAGGGCTCCTCTTGTTCTTTTCCCAGTGGAGAGCTGTGGTTATCAGCGTTCCTGCATTCTATTAATCCAAGTTGGGTGATAGTATGTGGGGCCTATTGCATCTAGCATGGGATTCTTACACACCTGACTTTGAATGTTAGTACACTGATTGGTAGCCATGTAGCTTTGGGTAAACAATTTTAACACTTTGGACCTCAATTTTGTTTTCTTTCTTTCTTTCTTTTTTAATTTAAGAGAAAAAAAAAGACAGAAAAGTAAAACAAAAAGTAAAAGAAACAAACAACAACAACAAACCCAATAAAATAACAGTGTAGGTTTACAAAACAAGATGATAGGAATTTAACAATGGTTGTAATATTGCATATTGTTACCTTCAAAAGGGTTGCTTAGATTAACAGATATAAACATGTAAAGCTGATCTAATCATATGAGCATTAACTCTTCTCTTCCAATAACTAATACAATTAGTAGTATAGCCATTTTAGCAATCTTCTGTATATATATATATATATATATATATATATATATATATACACAAATTTATGTCTTTTTCTTTTTCCCTTCCTTCTTTCCTTCTTTCCCTTATCATAATTACTTTTGCTCTTTGAGCAGTTTCTTACCCTTACACAGTATTTATTGTAGATTCTGGATCATATGTACTTTTTCAGTTTCTTACGCTAGGGAGATAATATGGGATTCACACATGTGAGTTTGATTTATTTCACTTATGAGTATGGTCTCAGGTCATGGGCCTCAGTTTTCTTATCCCCCTAAAAAAGTGGTGTTAATAATAAAACATGTCACAAAGTAGCTGTGAGTATTAAATGATACATAGTACTTAGGACAACATCTAGGTCATGGTATGTGTCACAAATTGTAGCTTTTGCAATTTTATCACTGTTATCAGTGATTTCATAATCACTGTTCTTACTAGGTTTACTAGTAATCATTAGGTTGAACTGAAACAATGAAAATGTTTGTTCGGGGCACCCAGGTCACTCCTATCTTCTTGTCAGATGCATATGACCTTTTCTCAGTCGAGTTATTCCAGGACTCTGTATCTAAGTGGAGCCACAAAACCAGAATGAACTTCCCCAGGAGCTTCCAAGTTTAGAGCCTATCCTAGTGGGCCTGATCTCCTCTTCAGTGAGTTAGGTCAGCACAGGGACCTGGGATAGCTTCAGAAAGGAGCACAGATCTCAAAGGCCCCTAACTCACAAACTCTGTCATTGAAGTGAGCAGGCTGACTACTGGCAAGGGCCAAAAATTAGAAATTCTGATTTTCTTCAAGTAACAGCTGATTTATAATTGATAATGTCCAAGGACATCACCATCCCCCATCATTCTAATTTAATGTGATATTTTGTTAACTACACAGTTATGCCTGAAACATCTATTGAGTCTAAAGGGTGTCATTGTGGACCAAGTGTAGTGCCACAATTAGTTGAATAAGCTCGACACTGACATTTTAAGCACATGGAAAACAAGAAAATCATCTCTGTGAAAATTCTGTTTGCAAGAGAAAAAATGGCAGCTAGCAATGCTGGTGGATCCTTGCTAGAACTCGCATCCTCTATCTCTATGCAGATGTAATTTCCGTAGTTAAGCATGGAAAAAGAAAGCTAGAGTTCAATTCCATAGAATTGTCAGCCCTTAACTTGAAAGAGGACTTGAAAAGTTTGGGGACTTAGAAAGATGTGACTGTTTCAACAGGCACTTAGCCAAGAAAATAGAGATCAGACTTTTGTGAATCCCAAGATTTCCAGGTCTTCCCTCGTATGCTATTTCAGCTGGGGTGGAGAGTTCTTGGATAAAGTTTGTCCATCCATCTATGGAGTTTGGTAGCTGTCTCTCATACCTGCCTTTTGGAAACTGTTTAACAAGGTGCTCTTTATCACACTGGAGGAGTGTGAAGTATCTGTTTCATTGAAGATGACATTTAGAATTTCTTTGAACCCATTACCTCAAGAAAACTTCTTTCAAAATATGTATTTTCTTGGGAAATAAAATGGAAACAGGGCTACTTGATGAATAATGGCATATTGATGAAGAGTTACATAAACTTAGGCATAGTTTGCTTCCAGTGCCTGGTAGGCTATCACAATAGAAACTTGGAGACAGATACCAGGAGGTGGGTGGAGAATTTCTCCAAAACAGTGAACTGCAGGAAAATCACTTGGGATGGAAAGTGATGAGGAGATGGGATAGAGCTGCTATCTGTTTGCTAAAAATGAAGATTTATGAGCCGCAACCTGGAATGACTTACTGGTTTGATAAATTTGCCAATGGTATGTTGGGAGGCTTGGGGCTGCTCTGTGGAGGTGGTCAGCCGTGGGGAGATGGTGCTCCTTGCCAGGGGGCCTCTTTTCTCTACCTCCTGCTGCCTGCCCTGTCCCAGTGCCTCTGAGCGCTCTGATGAATCTTTCTCATTCTGGGATTCACTTGTTTTGTTTAGATCTATTTGTTTTCATACTAACTCATGTCCCCCAGTTCTGACTTTAGTATCACAAATATATTATTTTGAACTTCATGTGCCATGTTCTCTTGTTCAATACCCAGAAAGAGACAGAGGACTGTATTTGTTAGGTCTCCTAGAACCTGGTCCATATTGCTGGGCCTTTCGGCAGGTAAGCTGGTCTCAGTCACTCACTTGTCCGGGTCAGGGCACTGACACCTGTACACTTTCTTTGATCCGCTTGATCTCGGTTGAGTGACTGTTTTTAAAGAATCTAGCGTTTTATCTGATAATGGTATTCTAGTTACAATCCTCCACAGATGTTAAATTTGCTCTTATTTTATGATTCCTCCTTCCCCTGACAACACTCTTCACACATACTTCCTCTTTCAGATCGGAGCTTATTTATGTGCATTTTTCTTTGTGTTCTGTTTTTCCATAGAGGAGATAGGGATATTTGGTTTTCAAGGATAATCATTTATTTTTTTCATGCAATGGTACTTCTAAATGTTTTCTCTTAACGCATGTTCAAAGAAACACACAGGAATATTCCCTGGAAGAAAAAGTCTCTTCCTTTAATCCTTATGCAAAGAAATGCCACATCCATGACCTTTCCGTATCATTTGTCAACCAATTAAATTGCTGCTCAATCCCCTTTTAATAGTGCTTTAACAGCATAGAAAGATGAAGTCTTTGTGCCGTGTAGAAGTCATGTGTGTAATACTATTTACCTGGCTACATCAAATCTCCTTAAAAGCAGAGGTTGCGAGTTTTTTAATTTCTTTTGAATACATCCAGGTTGTCATTCAAAGCCAGAAGAATTAGGTAAGCAGGGAGTGCCAAGGGGGTCAACTTTGTATCCTCAGACCCACCATAAATAGGCCAATGCATGGGGCCTTGGAATGTGACACGCACGGTAGGAGGACAGAGCTATCTTATCAAGGAAGGATGCCTGATCAGACTGAGCAGGGCTGAGGAAGCCACTCCAGCAGTACAGAAAAAGTGTCCATATTTTGGAAACAATTTTGAGGAGGAATCCTGAGTCAGAACTGGTAATGTTTCCAGTCTAAAAGGGCACAGGCTTATCCAACTTGTGAAAATCTGTTTTCATTTATAGCTGTTCATCCGAGAAAAGAAAATCTGGGCAAAAAGTTCATTTACAGCTACTACAACTGAGAAAAATATTTTTATTTGGTGCCAAATCAGGCAAGAACCAGGCAGCAAGTCGCTCATGTATGAATTACAACATTATATTCAAGTAAGGCAATTTAACTGCAATTGATGTTAACAATTTATTTATGAGCTGTTATTATATGCGTTTGTATCCTATATTTTATTCCAATCTGGCACTATATGTTCGTTATTGTATTGTAGAGTACAAGGTGATTAATCTACAGTTTCATTTGCTGTTTTGTTATTGCACAGCATTCTGTTCTGTTTCTGTATAGAATGGAATTATTAAATTCTTTCAAGTTATTTGTCTGTTGTTGTTTAATTTCTCTGTGAATTTCAACAGGCTTTGAGTAAAGCTAGTTAAACAGATGTGACCTGTGTTACAAGCAATTGGCATATCTTAAACATCTGGAGTGGGTCCAGAGTGGGTTCCAGCCTCTTTCTGTTTGTCTTCTTCCTGGTTGGTAGCAATTCCAGTAGCTCAGTACATGTTCACAAATTCTGGACCATTGGCATTCTTGGTATGTTCACAGACAGTATTTGGAATGCAAAGTGAATAGAGTCTATCAGCAAAATATGAGCCTTATTTTCAAAGCTACTTTATCACTAGGTACTGGGATGTCTGGCTCAGTGGGATGAGTATGGTTAATACATACAAGAAACGTAGAGTTCTGAAAGAACAACGTTCATGCAGGAAGCTTCACCCAGATAAATCTATGTAATGGAAGTAGCACACAAACAAACTTAGTTAAGGACAGTTGTTACTGGGGAAAGTTGGGGTCAAAATTGTGAGAGCATCACTGCCGCCACGGCTGGCGCAGTGACAGGATACTCACATGAAGAGGAGAGAACTAACTATATAGTGAATTTCTGCTATCAATGTGCCAGGAACTACTGAGCTAGGCATTTTTAAAAAGTAAGATCTCAAACTTATTTCTTAAATCAGTAATGCTAGGTATTATTATACAGTTTATTTTACATCTAAAGAAACTAAGGCTCAAAGTTACTTGTTAAGATTAAGTATTACTAGACAAATAGCTGAGCCAAGAATCAAACCCAGATTTCCGAAGGGCTCTGCAGTTCATCCTACTGCAGTTGTTCTTTAAAAACAATTATATAAGCTTTAAAAAGTCTGAGTGTTAATTATTTTTGAAGATTAATTCTATAAATTACCTTTGTCTCTGCTTATTCTCATTTTCACTACATTGTTTACTGGAAGGCAGGTAGAAGGAGGTGGAGAAAGTTTAAGGCACTGATAGTCGAAGTCCAGCTTTTGATCACTCCTGGGGAGTGGATATTTTTGTAAAGCAAAGTTGTCATTACTTTTGGAGCGATACACCCTTATTCTCTCTACAGCACAAATTCAGATTTGGTGCATATGCTTTGTGAAAGCTACTTTACAGATGAAGAGTAACGAGTCAGACCATAGGATGAAAGCATTGGAGCTCACTGGACTAAGAATCAAGTCAGCACCATGGCCAGAAATCTAAGTTTGTTGGCTGCCGTACCCTTTAAAAATAGAGAGCACTGCTTGTATGAACGTTGGTTAATGATTTATTTATTTATTTATTTTTGTCAATGGTACAGGAGAATTTTTACTTTTTCCTTCTCTGTACTTGATCAGAATCATCTGTCTAAAGGAACAGTACTGCAAAATAATGAAAAAAATTAAAAGGAAAAAGAAAACACTTTTTCCAGTATAGATTTATTTGTCTGTCTTCAAAACACCAACCTGAAAAGTGTGAAGAGTGAAGACATTTGCTTAGACGTTTTCTGCTTCGTGGAGAAACATTGTGCAGCCATATACAAAAGTCAGTGGGAGAACCAAGTCCTCCGCCAATGGTTAGAGACCACTGAGCATTGATAACAAAAAATGAAGGTGGAGCTCTGCTCCATGCTGTGCAAAAGACTCAAAATGAATTACAGATTTAAGTGTAACTGCTGGAATTACAAAATTCTAGGAAAAAGAATAAATTTTTATGGCCATAGAGCGACATAGGCTTCTTAAATAAAAAGGAAGACTGTCAAAAGAAAAAGAATTAGTATTTAATTAAAATTAAAAGCTTTTCTGTGAAATGCGTGAATCTGGCAAAACAAAATCCATTTATCTGTATAATTCATGTGCACTAATAAAAAAAGATATGAAAAATACTTTTTTCTTTCAAAGGAAAACACCAAGAATGTAAAAAAATTTACAAAGCATGTAGTAGTTAAGACAGTTGTAACTAGAACACAAAAAGAACTCTAAGTAAAGCCATGACTCAATTAAAAATGGACAAGGATTGCTAACATATTTTCTCCAAAGATACACAAATGACCAATAAGCATATCAAAAGAACCTTAAACTTAGTAGACATTTTGGAAATGCAAATCAAACCCATAATTAGCTGTCACTTCATATCCACTAGTGTAACTGTAATTGCAGAGATAGATGTTAACAAGAATTGATTAGGATGAGAAGATACTTGGAATCTTCATACAGTGTTGGTGGGGATATAAAATGATACAGACAATTTGGAACACTTTTTTGGAAGTCCTTCAAAATTTTAAATTTAGAGTTGTCATTTGATTCGCCAAGTCTACTTCTCTGAATATAACAATATATTTTATAAGAAATGAAAATTTAAGTCCACAGAGAAATTTGCATGTGAATTAGCATAGCAATATCACTCCTAATAGCCAAAAACTAGAAAAACTTCAGCAGCTGAACTGAATAAAATGTGGTTATCCATTCAATAGATTGTAATTTGGCAATAAAAAATAAAGAAGTACAGCAGCCATATGGACGACTCTTGAAAATGTTATGCTGAGAGAACCTAGTCGCAGAGTACCTCATGCTGTATGATTCCATTTATTTGAAACTGGCAGAATAGGTAGTCTGTAAGACAGAAGGGAGGTTCGTGGTTGCTAGATTCCGGGATGGAGGGATGTGGATGGTAATTAGCGAGTGGCTAACATGAATTTTTTTAAGGGAGTGAGAAAAAAGTGTTAACAATGATTTTTATATAGGTTATCCAACTGTATAAGCATATTAAAATGCATTGAATTTTGTACTTTAAATCAACAAATTGTGTGGTATGAGTTAGACTTCAATAAAGCTATTAAAATGTTAATTAAATGTTTCAATACAAATAGTGTAGTCTATAGATTACAACTTTATATAAATAAAATATATGAAAATAATAACATGAAGTATGATAGTGGGGAAATTAAAATCTGCTATTACAAATTTCTAAACTAGATATCAGGATAGTCAATTTGAGCACTGTTTTCATTTTGGACTAGTTAACTTTATTTTATCTTAATGGCGTCTACTATGAACTGTTTAGCAGCAGCCCGACCTCTCCTCTGGGCAGTTGGGACCCACAGCATCTTCTCTACCCCAAAACCCTGCTTTCCACTTTTTGCAAATAAAAAATGTCTGCAGAGTCTGTCACTCATCTCTTAGGGGGTAAAATTATTCGCAGTAAAGATGACTAAGATACATCACATGGTATAATATGCATTTAATAAGGTGTGTTAGTTTCCTACTTCCATTGTGAAAAGTTACTATGAACAATGACTTAAAACAATGCTACTTTGAGCCAGGCGTGGTGGCGCACGCCTTTAATCCCAGCACTTGGGAGGCTGAGGTAGGAGGAGCGTTGTGAGTTTGAGGCCGGCTTGGGCTACAAGGCGAGTGCAAGGCCAGCCTGAGCTACACAGTGCGACCCTGCCTCAAAACACTAGGGCCAGGAGTTTGGCTCAATGGCTTAAGCACCTGTCTGGCAGTTGTGAAGTTGTGAGTTCGATCCCTGGTGCTGCAAAATAAAAACAAACAAAACAAAACAAAACAAAAAAACCAATGCTACCTTATTGTTATATAATTCTGAAGGACAAATTCTAAAATATGCTTACTTGGCTAAAATCAAGGTGTTAGCAAGGCTGGTTTCCTGTTGTAATCTCTAGGGAGCAATCTTTGTCTTGTCTTTTCCATACTATAGAGGCATTCATTGGTTGTTACTTCTCAAAACCAGGAGTATAATATTTTCATTTTCAAGACTGAGTCTCTGCTTCTTCCTCTGTCTCAGTCTCTGTCTCTGTCTCTCTCTCTGTTCTTGTTCTCTGCTTTGTCATCATATCTCTTTTCAGGTGCCTGCCTTTCTTCATCTTAATGTCTTAAGGACTTTTGTGGTTGCATTGAGGATCTCTCCATCTCAAGATCTTTAATTTAGTCATATCTTCAAAATCTCTTTTTCTGTTTAAACTCGTATATTTAAAAATTCTTTTGGATGAGATATGGTCATCTCTGGGAAAACATTATTCAGCCAATCACAGTGACTTGACAAGTTAAAGATGCATGCTATAACTACTAAAGGAAACATTAACCATTAGAATAAAAATAAGAATTATGCATTTATTGTTGTCCCACTCTTTTCTTTAGATTGGATTTCCATTACTCTACTTTCAAGTACAATATTATACCTTCTCCCAGTTCAATTCTATTACTAACCTCCTCAGAGTGAGTTTATTTGTTTTATTTTAAACTCCAAGATATCCATTTAGTTTTTAAAAAAATAATGTTTATCCTTATTGATATGCCACCTTGGAAATATAATTATGATATTTTCTTTCATTCTTTATAGATGGGTTTTCTTTTTTACTTTGAGCATTTTTATAATAAGAACTTTGAAGAATTTGTCTCCAATTGTAATGTCTGGATCCCTCCCAGAGCAATTTCTATTACCTGTATTTTCCATTTTTATGAGTTACACTTTCTTGATTCTATGTATCTTGTAATTTTTTTTCTGACAACTTGACATTTTCCACAATACATTACAGTACCTCTGGATCCTGATTCCCTCCTGGGAGCTCTTGTTTATGTTTTCATTTGCTTGTTACTTTAGTTATTTGCCTGAACTAAGTCTGTGATATATGCTTCTTCCATACTGTGTAGGTGCCAATCTTACTTCTCAGTGTTGTGCTTAGTTTTAAAACTTTTTCCTTAGTTTCACCCCTAGACACTATTACTTACTTATCAGTTACTTATCATTCAGGAGCTGTGTATGCGTTAAACCTTTGAAATAATAAAGCCTCTATCTTTTTTGTTTTGATTTGCGTGTAATTTGGTGGATGCTTTCAAATTTGAAAGAATTGATAACTCTGCCTTACATTCAGCCATATGTGCTCTCTCGTCTCCTAAGAGAGGGGATGACCTGGCAAAAGAGGGGAGACCATGTGGAGTGAGTTATTTTAAAAACATCCTCTGCAGTTTTCTATTGATCCATAATAAATTATTACAAGTTTCGAAGATCATAATATCATGGAATCATTTGCTCACAGCTCTGTAGGACAGAGGTCCGGGCATGGTGGGGTTGCTTTATTTGATTAGGATCTAATAAAGTTGACATGCACTGGGTATCCTGGCTTCTTATCTGGAGGTGCTTGGGTAGGGATCTGCTTCCAAGACATTCAGTGTGTTGGCAGAATTCAGCCCTTCCTGGGTATGAGCCTGATGTCCCTGTCTGCTTTGTGGTTGCTGACTACAAACCACTCTCAGATGCCGGAGGCAGCTCAGTTCCTTGTCTCCTGGCTCTCTCCATCTCACCACTGTGGAGCACCCTCCATTTCCAGTCCACTTCTGAGTTCCCTGACTTCCTCTCCCGTAACAAGATGAAGAAAAATTCTTTTCATTTAGTGTATAAAATGTCACAGTGAAGCTCAGTATCTTGCATGCGTAATATGCACATAAAAAGAAATTTCTTTCATTTCGACAATATGTGTGATTAAATTGAACCCAGTCAGACAACCCCTTATCTTGTTGCAACTGATTTGTTCTTTTAGTCTTATCTACAGACTCTTTTTATTCTTTTTTTCAGCCCAAAGATGTGCTGCTACATGTTAGATATTATGGCGGACATTTAGAATTACAGAAAAATTGTCTCAACCGTGGTTTCAGAGGTTCTAGCAGCTAGAGTCTCCATGCTCATGCCAGCAGCTATTCCTGATGAAAGGTAAGTTTCCAGCATTGTGGACGAAAGAGTTCACTGCGATTCCAAGTTTAGCTTGTTCATTTTGGTTGTCAAAAGATATCAAAACACTTATTGCACTGGAGGTTTGGTCAGTGTGTCCTCAGATGACAGTAAGGTAGTAATATTCACTCACTATGTCTGTGCCTGCCTCTCCCATCTCATAGCAGGCGTGCAGAAACTACGAGAGGATCCGTGATCCTACGGTCTAGTTCTCTATTCTCACCCTGCTGGAATATGTAGGAGGCCCCACTGTACCTTGTCATACTGTGATTCCCACAGGGAATTTCTGTCCTCTTTCAGTTATGCAATCAAGAACATGTGAATATTTTCCTACAGAGAAAAATCAGGTAGAGAAGTTGAATTAGGAGTACATGGGTCATAAAGTAAAAGCTGTAGTCACTTTTAAAGAAATGTCCAAATTCTTTGGTCGAAGTGGAGAAGTAAAATCTCGGGCAATGCGTATGGAGGAGTACTGTTCTCATTTCTGTGTTACTTTTAGGAAATTGCATAACCCTTCTGAGCCTGAGCTTACTTATTTATGAAATGTGCCCTATAATACAATACAAAAGGTGTTTGAAGGATTAGCAATTACCATGGCTGACTTGGGGCTGAACAGTGGTGACTGTGAGCATAAAATGAAGATAAGAGACAGAGACAGAGAGAACTGAGGTTTCTTCTTTAGTCTTGGAGTTCATAATTGCTGCTTTGCTTGCTTTTTGGCACCCAGTGTTGAATTCCTTAAAAAGCCCTCTTCAGTGTTGTTGATTTGTCTAATAATGTGAGTATTTGCTTTTCTGGCATAAAAAAATTGAAATTTCCATGGTCTTATTAGAAATTCTGTTCTCTCTTATGAAATGTTTATACAAGGGTAGTGATAAAGACAGCTATATTTAGTACAATTTAAGTGATATTTGTTTCTCAAATATTCTTTTTATAAATATGTTCTTCCTCTGGGATAGTTCTAATGAATAAAGTAAAATTTACCCATGCTAACATTTAAAATAATTTCAGAAAAATGTAAAATTCCAACTTTATTTCCACCTTAATTTATACTTTATGATTTATACTTTCAAAATCCACCATGTGTATTGCCTCATTTGATCCTCATCATATAAAAGACATTATTTCTGCTTTTCAAGTGAGAGAGATTACAATAGATGAAGCGTTGATTTCCAACCAAATATTCCATTCATCTTGCCATAATTTCTTCCATCAATAATGTTAATTCTTTCAATGTGGTAGTAATATTTCATAATAAGAATGACATTCTTTCTACTGGTTTGCTCCCCACACATTTCTGATTCTTACAGGAAAAGGGTTCGTTTACTAGTAACTCCACAAAAGAACCCCATGAAGTACTTTCAGTACTAGGATTTGTTATCTTCATGTAATGTGAAAAGAGCATGTATTCAACCATGACATTTATAATTGGCTACAAATATAATCCAATATCCCCATCTTACCATACTGTCAGAGAAGGTAATTGAACTTGCACTGCCACCAGAAAAATGTATTGGTTTATGCAAATAGTGAATCTAATTTCCTCCATAAACATTCCTGCACAGGAGTGGCAAAGACAAAGAGGACAGGAGGGCAAACGCTCAGCGTAACTTCAAAAGATCTTTTTTTCATTAAAATTTCTGTTCTTGGTAGTTAGACCCAAAAGAATATAATGTTAACTTACTTTAACGTATGTTATTCTTATCAAGTTAGAATAGGCCTATAAATAAAAAAATAAATCGCATAGAGTCCATCACGATATTCTGGTAGCCTAGTCCAGCTAAAATGATGGGAGACAGATTCTTGTCCTGTGTGTCCAGGCATGTATACCAAGTCCCTAAAACTTAAAAAAATTAACAATAAAGGGCATTTTAAAAAATAAATACATATGTCTGTTTTAAAAAGATAGCCTTATTTACTCAGACCTCACTGACTTAGGGGCAGAGGGTTTTGATCAGTGTTTACCTGAGTTATTAGAAGATCTTGATTCTATTGGTTTCTGGCCCACCTCCACCTGTCTTTGAGCAAGTCACAAAGTATCTTTAAGCCTTGTTGTTTTTCCCATGAAAGTAACTTTACTTACTTTATAAGCGCATATAATCGTTAAATGAAAATGTCACATTAAACTTTACTGTACATATCCCAGGAAAAAAATGATAAAAATCAAATAACAGTAATGACTATATGCCTATGCAAGAAGGATTTTACTTATTTCAAACAAACCAGACAAAGTATCTGGATATTTGTTACAGTGCCAGAAAGTATACATTTAAAGGTGGAATCTGATTTTAAAAACTTTGATTTCATAAAATGAATAAAAAGAAAGTAAAGAGCTGTGGTAGAAAAATCTGGAAACAAGATTCTATACAAATCAACTTAGTAAAATTATTGTAATTCCCAGCAATTCTTAAGGAACTTACTAAAAATATAAGTAAAATAAATGACAGGGAATTAAAATGGCAGATTAGAAAATGTCTATTTAACACAAAATCAGGCAGCATTGGAGGAATAGAGGGTAAAAAAACATAAGATACAAAGATAACATATCAGATGGAAATTCTATATTTAATGTACATGTTTTAAAGATTCAAATAATGTACATGTTTAAAACATTCAAACTAAAACATTCAGAGATTATAAAAATGAATTCAAATTATGATTTAAAATATAAATAAGTTAAAGTTAACTGAATGAAAAAGTGTACATCATGCAAGTGATTAAAAACTATTAAGAGATTATGGAATTGTTGCACTAATATATGACAAAATCTACGTTAGGACGAATGTTATTAGTGACAAAAATTTATTCTATTAAATTGATTAGTCTTTCAAGAAGTTGTAACAGTTATAAACAGAAATGTACCTAAACATAGGAATTCAGAATATATGAAGAATAACTGATAGAATTGAAAGGAGAAACTAATAATACAATAATAATAGTTGAAGACTTCCATACTCAACTTTTAAAAATTATTACTGAGGTAAAATTTACAGAAGATGGAATTAACCATTTTAAATGTAAAAGCCAGTCATTTAGTACCTGTTACGGTTGATAAATAGATATCTTCCCAAAGCCTCATGTGCTCATAGATGTGGCTTCTGACTGTGGTTGGATCATGGGGTTCAGAGTCATCAGTGAATTAGTCCACTGGTAAGTTTACAGCTGAACGTGATTCAGGGAGGTGAAGCTGGTCAAAGGCAGTGGATCACTGGGCATGTGGCCCCCAAAGGTTTCTCTCTCTCCCTGGTCCCCTGATCTCGCTCTTTCTGTGCTTCTGTCTACCAGGCCATGAGCGGCCAGCCCTCCACTGCGACACCCTCTGACATTGCCATCGTCCCTTGGAGCCAGCTGTCTGTGGACTAAAGTCTCTATAAACTGTGAACCAAAATGAACCTTTCTTCCTTTCAGTTGTGAGTGTTGGCGGTTGTGTCCCAGTGATGGGAAGTAACTAGGGCAATGCATTTACAGTGTGTGCAACAGCCGTCTACACTAAGTTCTACAATACTTTCATCACTTC
Organism: Dasyprocta punctata; assembly: GCA_004363535.1. Classification (NCBI taxonomy): domain Eukaryota; kingdom Metazoa; phylum Chordata; class Mammalia; order Rodentia; family Dasyproctidae; genus Dasyprocta; species Dasyprocta punctata. The sequence goes on along the minus strand of RJWM01016052.1, from coordinate 28,152 downwards.
AATGGCGATGAAAATAACACAGGGGAAGATTTGAACAGTTACTGGCAGAATTAAACCAATGCTTGATTCTGTGTTTGTCTACTTAGTTGCTTTTGCTGGTGTTCTTATTTTCTACACGGCTGTGAGTAAACGTCCATCACCCTTCGTTTCAGCCTGAAAGGCTGCCGTTAGCGTTTCTCACAGGCTGGGTCTATTAGCCTCAAACTCCTACCTCTCCTGTTCATCTGGTAATGTCTTAATTTCTTCTTCAGTGTTGAAGAATAGCTTTGACTTAACTGTGATTCTTGGTTTAGAGTTTTTAAAAATGCTTTCATCACTTCAAAAATGTCACCGTACTTCCTGGTGGCCTCATAGTTTTTGACAAGAAATTCATCATTGATTTTGTTAAAAATTTCTTGTACTTGATGAGTTCTTGTTTCAAGATTTCATTTGTCTTTTGATACTTTGCAATGTTTCTTAATGCAGACCTCTTTGCTCTTATCTTCTGGAAATTTCTTGATTTTAAATGTTTAGGTTCCGCTTATCAAATTTGGGAAGTTTTAAGCCATATTTCTTCAAGAATTCTTCCTGTCTTCTTCTCACCTTCTGGAATTTCCTTCCCATGTACGTTGTTAAACCTGCTGTTCCGCAGACCTCTTCCAAGGTGTTCCCTTCTCTTCATTCCTGTTTTTTCTCAGTTAGATCGGATGGTTTGAATTGAGCTAGCTTTGTGCTCACTGCCTCTTGCTTCTGCCTCCTCCAGTCTGCTGCTGAAATCCTCTAGTGAGCTTCTTATAGCAATTATTTTTCTTTTCAGCAGCAGAATTTTTGTTTGGTCCTTATTACCTTTGTTTACTTATTTTTATTTTCTACTTGTTAACAAAGGGATTTTTGCCCCTTTTCCATGATTTTTTCAGCTCTTCGAGAAAATTTAAGACATGGGATTTAAAGTCTTGAGTAACTCCAGAGCCTGTGATTCTCCAAGGACAGTTTCTGTTACTATTTTCTGTGGCAGGTCATAATTTCTTATAAACTGAGTATTTTCAATTCATGATGTGGTAATTCTGGAAACCAGCGTTCATTCTTCCCCTTCTCTAGGATTGCTTTTATTGCTTGCTGTGGGGCATAGCTGTTTGTTTAGTGAATTTTCTACCATTTTTTAAAAAATAAATCTGTATTTATAATGGTAATGTCTGAAATCCTTTCTAGAGTTTCTATTCGGTAGTGTCAGTAGTGTCCTAATTGAGTTAGAAAAGAAATGAAAAAAGAAATAAAAGAAAAATCATCCGTCATAGTCTATACAGAATGACTGTGCTCAGGGCAATCTGACTGTTTGCGGGTTGGCCTTGGTTTTCCTGTCTGGGGGCATTGAGCCTGGGGCACAGCCAGAGGTGACAGTCTAGGGTCTTCTCAGGCCTCTGAGCGTACATCTTGTCCTGGGCCCAAGTGTGACTTTCTAAACTCTGCAGTATGGATTTCTGTCTTCATGACCACACGGAGCCCAGCAAGAGTTCGGCAAGCACAGGTAAAAACGTCACAGAGCATTTCTGTCATCTGTAAGTTGCTTTTCTTTCTTGATTCAGCATTTACTTGATTTCTGTAAGCCTTCCACTGTCTTCTAATACTCCTAAAAAGTTTATTTTGATGTTTTTTTACTTGAAATCTATGGTTAATGCTTCTACAGGTGTTTCTGTGTCTCTTGGAGTTGCCTGCCATAGCATTGTTACTGATAGCCCAATATCTGACTTTTAATAATAGGTGGAACAAATTGGCAGAAAATCAGCAAGGAAATATATGACTCAGATGACATGAATTAGCTAGACAAGCTAAATTTATAGAACAATCCACCCCCAATAGAAAAATACATAGTCTTCTCAAATATACATGGTCATTCTCTAGCCTGGCTAGAATAGTCTCTATGTTAGGCCCTAAGATAAATCTCAATAAATTAAAAATAATTTACATAATACAAAATCTGTGAGCTAATATTAGAATTCATATGAAAATTCAAAAAACCCAGAATAATTAGAAAATGTTTAAAAAGAAAAAACAAAATGTCGAAGGACTGACTTGTCTCAGTTTCAAATTTATTACCAGCTATCACAACAAAATCATGCTGCTTATAGAATGATAGGCATGTCGTTTAATAGTTTAGAATTAAGCTCCATAGATAAAGCCTTACATTTACGGTCACCAGGTATATGGCAATGATGCCAAGACAAGGGTATGGGAAAAGAATAATCTTACCAACAAATTGCACTGGGACAACAGAATAGTCACAGCAAAAGAAATTAATTTTTATTTTACTACAGGAGTATTTCTTTAATTTTTTTTTTTTTTTTTTTTTTTTGTGCGGCACCAGGGATCAAACTCACAACCTCGCACCTGCCAGACAGGCGCTTAAGCCACTGAGCCAAACTCCCGGCCCTAGTTTTTTTGAGGCAGGGTTGCACTATGTAGCTCAGGCCAGCCTTGTGCTTGCATTGTAGCCCAAGCCAGCCTCGAACTCACAACGCTTCTCCTACCTCAGCCTCCCAGGTGCTGGGATTAAAGGTGTGCGCCACCATGCCCGGCTTGTAAGAGTATTCCTTGGCAACCATGAAGTTGGTTACTGTCCCTTTGGAGGCCAAAATCTAAGGATACTCAGGATTTTTACATAAAGTGACAGAATATTGACATACAATAGATGTGCATCTTATACTTTAAATTATCTTTAAATTATTCCTATATATTTATAATGCCTGTATAATATAAGTGAATGTTATCCAGCTTTGTATCACTATAACAAAATACCTAACCCAGGTTACATATGAAACAAGGAAGGGTTTATTTTGGCTCATAGTGCTGAAGTTGGATCTAAGGTCATGAAGACCTCCTAGTTTGGGGCTCTAGGAATGGTGACTCATCATGGTGGGAGCATGGGAAAGAGGAAAACAACTTACAACTAGAGCCAGGGAGAAGGGGAGAAAGCAGAGAAGAGGGGACCCCACAATTCCTTTCTAAGACATGCCCTTAATATCCTATCGACTTTTCACTTAGCTACGCCTTTTAAAAGTGTCACAGAACCTCCAAATCTTGCCACTCTAGAGACCAAACCTTTAGCATGGGGACATTTGGGGTTTACTACCCATATTAAAACCAGCAAAATGTAAAATAGATGTTAATTGTTTTAATGTGTTGTTTTAATAATAGTAACGTAAGGGAATATTTTATATTTGTTCAGAACAAATGCAATCTTTTCTGAATATTTTAATTTATGGCAGGTTGAATCCCTGGATGCAGACCCCACAGACATGCAGGGCCAACCGCACAGCATTCATCTCAAGTTAGATCATTCACCTAAGCTAAATCTGGAGCACACTTAAGAGAAATCGTAGGGCTACATCTTTCATACTTTGGGTTATTTGATGGTTCCTTAGAAAAGACACACACACACACACAGACACGAACACACACACACACACACACACACACACACACACACAGCATAGAGAAATTGGATGTAATCCAAATCACAACAACTTTTATTCTCAATGAAAACTATTAAGAAAATGAGGATACCACAGTCAAAACAGGATGAAATATATTTACAAATCACATATCTGTCAAAACACTTGCACCCAGAATTCATAAAATAATTCTTACAACTTGGTAATATGGAGACAAATGGCCCAATTAAAAAAAATGTCCAAGTGATTTCATAGACATTTCCAAAGAAGAAATAGAAATTATCATACTGTTTAAATTGCCCTTCAAGTTACTTTAAATTACCCGTATAATTATCTTGTGAATAACTTTATATATTTGATTTAAAGCATTAGCATCTAACATCTAAATATTTAAAAGACTGTATGTCACAATATGAAATCTCGTTTTGTAATTATTTAGTTGTGTGTGTTTGCTTTTTTACTAGATGCTGTTATCAAATGTTGTGGAAATATCTGCCAATCTCTGTAGTTCTTGATCTGAGTGTTGGAGGAAGGAATGCCAAGGAGAAATTTTATTTCCAATAAAGATGTGAATAAGCAAGTTACAAAATAGTTCTTTTGAGAGCTGAATTTTTTACTGGTGCAAGACAGTGCAATGTTTGGTTCGCTGAAGAATAAATTGGTATGATTTGTGGCTTTGAACTATGACTTTTCACTTCGTATTTGAAATATTATTAGAGAATTTTTAAAAAGTGTCTCATGAAGAGTTAATCACAGATAAGTAGTGTAGTCAGTGGGAAATTTTGTTTGTTTGTTTGTTTTGTTTTGTTTTTTGTACCAGGGATCAAACTCACAATCTTGCACCTGCTAGGCAGGCGCTTACACCACTGAACTAAATCCCCGACCCTATTTTTAGAGACAGGGTCTCACTATGCAGTTCAGGCTGGCCTTGAACTCACTTTGTAGCCCAGGCTGGTCTCGAACTCACAACAATCCTCCTGCCTCAGCCTCCTGAGTGCTTGGATTAAAGGCATGTGTCACCATGCCTGGCTAAAAATGTTTCTTCCTTTCTAAGAGAAAGTTCAGAAAATGACCCCACTGTGATTTTTCACAAATGAGGTCCCAGCAAGTGCTGACCACACCGAGATTCACCACTGGCAAAGCTTAGTTCTTGGCAGAGTCAATACTGGATCCATGACTACTGACCTGACTTTGGTGCTCCCTAGCAAAGTGTAGAAGTCAACCTAGTTCCCTCAGCTGCCAAACATCCCCTGGTATCACTTGCTTGACTTTAGGAAAATAAAATATCAAAAACAATTTAACTTTAGATGGAAAAAGGCTTACAGAAGCAATATGCTATAAATAAAAATTCCGAAGGAAGGTGAGATGAAATGACTCCTCCGTACCCCTGCCTCTTTGACCCTTTTCACCATGTGAATGTGGAGCTGAGGCTTTTGTCTTGAGGGATTGGAGCTGGTCAGTTAGAGTCACTCTGTCTCTTGAGAAGAGGAGGGGTATTTTAAAATTTACATAGTGAAACATAAACACTAAATTAAAGTGGTTTAACTGAATTCACTTTTTTTTTTTGCCAAAAAAATATGTTTCTTTTTTTTCCTTTTAAGACAAAGAAAAATATAAAAGAAAAAAGAAAAAAATTTGCTGGTTTGGGACTAAATGAAATAAAAGTTGCAACGATTGTAGAGTCTTATTTCAGGGAAGCAGGAAGTAGCTGTGGTGTTAGTAGTGAGTTTCTGGTGATGTTCATGTAGGGAAAGCTGAACTTCCTATGGACACAGCTTCTGCACATTATTCTGACCTGTGATGAGTAACTGTCATGATGCGGGCCCATGCATTCTTCTGACACATCCTCTGATTCACAACACAATATTGTATGCAGATAAAACAAAACAAAACGAAGAAACAGCAAAGAAACAAACAAAAAACCTCCACATATTGCTGAGAAGCCGGGGAAGGGAAAATATGAAACAGAAGTCTGGATATGGACAGTCACTTCCATCAGGAGGAACGGAAGGGTCCAGCATCTGCCCTGTGGTGTCTTCTCACGTGTCCTCAGACCTCCCAGAGTGTCTGCCTGCAGTCACACTGATGCCTGCCACAGGGTACCTATTATTAATCTCTTGAAATAAAGAAAGGGAGCGAGTTGTAAAAGCAGTAACTTTAATGAAGTAACACCGCTCCAAATTCTTTTTATCAATCTCCTCAATAAACCTCTAAAACATTTACTGTACAACCTTTGCATAAGTATGGGAAGGCGAAGTGCAGATATATTACATGAGGAAAACTCAGCTAATATGTGACAGCAGGAATTCAATCACATTTTTGTCCTTTACTGCAGTTTCTACATTTTTCCTTGCACAAAGCCAGAAGTGGGGGAAATGTACACACCTACTTGCATCTGTGTAAATCTGTATTGAGATCTAATTTTTTTCATGCTATGCCTCAGGTTCTCTCTATCTTTATTTTTACCATCTTATGTTAATTTAGAAATCTGTCTGCTTACTTTGCCACTAATAGAGATTGACCTAGATTAAATAAGGGACTATATTCAAAATGATTACTATAATCACTTGGTCTTTTAAAAATATTACTTCAGAAACACTCTTTCTTTCTAAAGGAATTGTAAACAGTTGTGCATGATTTTACACTGCTCAGTGAAATAGAGGTGTATAATGTGATTTCAGTGAAATACGGGCATCTAACCTGATTTTGGGGGGCCTGAATCTTCTGAGATAGAGTTGGCTTATTGTATTTGGAAGCAGACAGGAGTAATCTTTCGTCTGGCTGTGTATTTTAAAACTGGTCCACAATGCAATCATCTTACTTCCAAAACTTCCTTAAGAAGGTGATGTAAGTGCTATCTCCCAATGAAGCAAAATTAAATTCCCTTTGGAGTGTATCTGATGGGTCATCCTGTGACTAAGCAATGAAGGGAATGGTTGACTTATCCAGAGGGCCATGCTCTTTGAGAATGTCTAGTGTTTCAAATGCTGGAAAGACCTCTAAGGGTCTCACAAAAGTCCACGGTGAGGGACATTAAGGAACTCAGCCTGAGGACAGGAACGGCAGAATCAGGTGTCCTATGCATTGTTCTTCCAAGAAACACAGGCACCGCACAGAATGGCAGGAGGCGTTGCTTTGCATGGTTGGACTGGGGAGAACATTCTTTCCATCTGTTCATCTCTCTCTCACACACATGCTTGTCTCTCCTTAAGTAGGTGGAGATTTCTGTAAATTCAAAACTTGTGCTCTATGCATGGGAGTGAAGAATCTTACTGCCTGCATTTGAATTCAGGGTCCAAGACTTAGTTTTCATGTCAGGTTCACAATTTAAACCTCAATTCCCTCATCCATAAATGAGGGTCATCATATTGAGTTGTTGTTTAAGAGGGTTAGCAAGTGTGAACTTCTAAGCACAATAATGACCATTTGGCAACTTCCCAGTAGAAGCTCACTACTAGTGTTTTGCTGTAATGGTCCATTGGCGAAGACTGACACCCTCAGATTTCCTCTATCTCTTCCTCTCTTACATTTCCTTAGACTGTGTGTTCCAAAGATTCCCTATTGCTTCCAAGGTCCAGAATATAACAGCTTATATAAATAATTATTTTCCTTCCAGAAGCTTGAGTCTTGCTGCGCCTGTAACATTTCACTGACTCTACTTTATTGTTCATACAATGAAATTTTAATCAAACATTTTGTAATCTCTGCTGAGTTCTATATTTTAGATGGCTGTTTTTCTCACTAACTTGCACTACATTGGCCAGATGTGCTAAAAGCGAAGCAGCATTTTGGGTAAATGAGGGGATTTATGGTGGCCTGACATTCATCTTTCCAGTTAATCTGCTCTATTTATTCATTTTTTACTAAAGGTCATTTAATCTTTACTACTTCTGTCCGTTACAGGCAGATGGACTTTGGGCATCTTAAAGAGGGAGCCGAGGCTGGGAGACTGCTGACCGCACTGCAGTGTGTCTCCCCGCACACTAGCACTGATGACAATCTTGTGATTAAATATTAAACTACTCTTTTTTCCCTTGGTGTTGGGAATTGCACTCAGGACCTTGTACTTGCCAGGCAGGCACTGGTGCATAACTGTATGTATGTGTAAGTATGCAAGATAGATAACTATGCTACTAATCCTCTGTTAGTTCATTAGAAAGAATAGTTTGTGTTGTCCTTGTTTGATGGTCTGATTTTTTTTTTATGCCTAGATTTTGTAACTTGAACAACTACTTCTAAGGTAACAATATGTAATATATTGACTCCTACTGATTTCTTACTTTTTTTTAAAATTCTGTATTACTTCTACCCTTTTTCTGTTTTGCTTTTTTAAAATAAAAAACATAAAAATATATTAAACTACTACTGTTACCTTGTGACAACAGATAGATCAGAAGCAGATAAATGGCTAAAGAAAGTGTGGCTTTTATATATAATGGGGTTCTACACTCCCACAAAGAATGATAAACTTGAGTCATTTCTAAGAAAATGGATGCAGCCTGAGAACATAATGTGGAGTGAAATAAATCAGACTATATACAAGCTTAATTGTTGCAAGGTTGCTGTTATATAAGAAACCCAAAATACAAATAAAGAGCAAAATAAAGAATAAATCATAGGCAATAGTAAGATAGATCTTTGCAAAAGAGAAGGGGGCCAAGAGATGCAGATGGGGGGAAGAGAGGGAGGGAAGGGGATGGAAAAAGAGATAGAGATTTCCTATGTGCATGCACCCCCTCCCTGTGAAGAATACACTCATGTACTGCAAGCATGCACTAATAAATTTTTTTAAAAAAATGAATATGCTAAAATTTGAACAGTGAAATAAACTTTAAATTTAATAAAAATGATATAGGAAAAATGATCCCAGACCTCCAAATGATATGGGGGAATGAAACTCCCAACCTACTATGTGTCCGGCGCGAGTTCGTGTTCTCTAAAAATCGAAGAATGAATTTTAGGAACAATGGAGGGTAAGAGCAGGATATATTTATTGAGGGAAAGAAAGCTTCGGTCTGAGGGACAGAAGGGGGCCCCGAGCGGGTTGCCAAAGACTCTTGTCATTTTTAGGGACTTTTATAGAATAAAATCATGATGGGGAAAACTAGGAATTTGCAAGGTAGACGGGCATAAGGTGGGACATAACCATGGTTAACCAATAAGACTAATGGGCCAGGTAAAATTGATTAAATCAAGGACAAATGAGGAAAGGAGTCACGTAGTAAGCGGGGATGCTTAACAGTAGTGACCCTTTCTGTAGGGGGTTGGAATGCTGACTCCTAACTTCCTTAGGGTGATAGAGAACTATTTAGAATATCAATCCTTAGGATACGGGTGCACTTGTTCTGTCTTTTGTCTTGATATCTGGCCCACAGCAGGAGGTGTCTGTCTCCTCAGAGGTTATAAGGTATCTGAACTTCTGCACTGGTTCCTTTGAGGACCTAGCCCTGTCTGACTGCCTGTAATATTTTGTCTAACTCAGTTTTCCTGTAACAAAAATAGGAGGAAAAATACGTATGTTACTGCCTGGGAAGCCTGGTTTGGTATCTATCAAGGGAGAAGAAAACGAGCAGAAATTTAAATGCTGCAGGACTCAGGAGGAGAATGAGCAAAGCAAGGAGGCAGAGTCACAGCAGGGCTCGAGTTTGATGTATGCTAGGTTGGCAGGGTAAAGGGTGAAGAAAACGATAAGACCAATCGCATGTTTCCATGTTCATTAATTTTTATATTCTCTTTAAGCTGATGTAATTTTAGTTTATGTGATGGGAAAACTGGAAAAAAATCTACTTCTTCAGAAGGAAATCTCTTACAGATCTTTCTAGAATTTCTATCTTCCAAGAATATTTAGATACAATATTCATGTGTAAAGCAATGTGGGATCTGTTGGTGGTGGTCATAATGAAGGGTGAAATAGAATGTCCGTAAGACAGAAAGGATGGCTTGTTTGTTTCTTGGCTTGTTTGTTTGAAAAGAGTCTTATTACATTGTTCAGATCTTGAATACCCTGGCTCAAACGATCTTCCCACCTCAGCCTGCGTAGCAGGTCCTACAGATGGATGCCACTGCATTTGCTAATGGTAGATTTTAATCCACAACGTGGTATCACTGGCTGATCACCCTCTCTGCTTGCACATAAATGAGAATCCAGTTAGTTTCAAACACATTAGAGAGAACTGTCACAATTCTAACAGAAGAAGATAAATTCTGTTCTCAAAAAATTTATAAACTTGCTTCAAGGAAAGCCTGGTGAAGACAGGTCAAGAAGGTGGCCACTGATTCGGGAATCTTATTAGCCAAGATTGCAGTAACTCTATGAACCACTGAACTTTGCATACTGCTTTATTAAACTGAACACATGTATTCCTTCCCCATATATCTCTGTCAGAGATAAAGGATACTTGCTTGCTAGGTCTCTACACAGGGAGCACCTCGAGGCATATACTTGAAGGGGGAGGACTGACTTGACAGAAACTATATCAAAGACAATGACTATATGAATTCACCTAAAGTGAAATAGCCAACAGTTATTTTTGGATGTTTTGCTTCTAAAGATACAAAGTGTGATCACAAAATACAGTGAGTGCTTAAATTTGAAAAAAAAATTATTAGAGTAAAAGACATATTGCCATTATTCCCCAGCAATATACTCCCCTCACTTTGAATACACATGTTCCATCATTCTGGTCACTTTCTGAACCCATTCTAGAAGTTCTCATTCATGAATATCTTAAGATACTCTATCATGGCTGTCTTGACATACTGCATAGGTTCCAAACATTCATCTTTCGTGGTCATTTTGATTTAGGGAAAAACCAAAAGTCACATAGTACTGGATCCAGTGAGTGAGAGGGTGAGGACACACTGTAATGCTTTTACAAGCCTGTCTTTCCATTAAATGGCATTCAGCAGTAGCATTAACTGTTATTTTTCATCACCTCTCATAAAAACATTCATGAAAGCGGACTTCCAGAACTGCTTCCTGAACTGGCAGGAATGATGGTGTAAGTGTGTTCGAAGTGAGAAGAATTTGATGATGTGCCATTTACTGTAATAAAGTTTCACCGTAATAAACTTTTACTGTAATACAATTTTACAATTGAAACATTCATGCTGTAGTTTAATCATACCTTGCATATGAAGAAAGGCAAGAAATTGTGCTGCCTTGTATAAACTTTCCAGAATTCTGCAAATGTTATTTGAACACTTAACAAAGACACAGAAGAAATACGAACTTCTTTCTGTAAGATGTACTTCACTTTATAATCTAGGATTGGGAATTTTCATTTACTTACAAAAATGTTGATTCAACAAAGATTTTTCAGTTTATTACTAAATTGTGGCTCTCAAAATATCACTGATGAAGATGTAGGTAAGATCTATATGAAAAGAGAACACTCAATAATTTTATGACAAGAGAGAACGGCACATTGTCTACATTAATAAATTAGGAGTCTTTAGAGTCTGTCAAAAGGGAGAACTCATTTTTTAAATGTTTGAGTTTAAATATAGAAATGTAACCAGAACAAATTCCTGATGTGAACCAGAACAATGTGAAATAAAAAACAGAAGTAACAAACACACACATACTTAGAAACATTGATTGACTAATGGACATTTATGTCTTTCTTGTGGCTATCTGATAGGTAATAAATAAGTGACCTCAACCAATAGAAATGAAACCAACATGTTTTATTATTTTTTCCTTTTCTTTGAAATAGATAATCACTGGTTACTGGCTGTACCACACATATTTCATGCACTTTTCACCGTCCTCTGTCATTTGAGGATGATGTGTTAGGTAGAAATTATTGTACTAACCACTTACAAGTACAATTATGGCTACATAATGTGATAGGTCTTCAAGTTCTCATTCGATATACTTACTGGATACTCTTTTTTTTAAATCTTGGAGAGCAAGGTTTGCTTTGGAACTGTTACTGTAATCAACTTTCACACTCAGATTCTTAGGTACCCAACTCAACAGTCCTAGAGTTCTTAGTCTCATAGTACAGAAGTCTGGGTTATTACTGGACTTCGCACTGTTCTTTAGTGGTGCCATGATATTGGTATATAGGGCTCAGAAGACTGCGGCTCTTCCTTCTTTCTTGTCTTTTGCTCACTCTCAGGGAATTGTGTAGACACACTGAGGGTATAGAGCACTGTGTAACTCACTAATGCCCATCTTTACACTGACTGTAAGGAAGCAAAGACACAAACTCAAGGTCCACTTCTCTTCATGGCAGGGCTTTCTGGAACAAATTGGAGTGTTAACCAACCAATTTAGTAGGGTTTGGGTGCATGGGGTATATCTTCATGGCCTACATATTTGGGGACCATTGGTAATTTCTTTAATAGGGTTATTTCTCCCTCCTCAATCAACCAATGAGGCAAATGTGGGTGGATGTAGATTCTGTGGTTTGTCTGTTTTTGGAAATGAACTGTATTTTAAGTTTACAATTTGATCATAGTGAATTTTGGGGTTGTATACTTACCTACATGCTATTTTAATTTGCTAGTTTATTTGGGGAAATCAAGATAATTGATGGTTATTATTTATAATTGGCACTTTAGCAATTTTTCCCATTTTATTTTCTGTCCGCTGATTTGAGTCATGGCATCTGTCTTATATCATTCTCTATGACTTTGCGAACAGCTGGTTTCCTAGGAGAACATATTATTTTTCTTGAAAAATCTTTGTGTTCTGGCATCCTTGATGGATTTCCTACCTTTTGTACAGTGAAAGGTAGGTGGAGGAAGGTGGCTGGATGGTGTCATATGCTGAAGCTGTTGAATTTTCTTATGAGCTGGAATGCTGGTATAAATACACATCAGATTTGGTAGCACATCCTATGTCAGATACTCTTATCTGTAGCTGGTAATGGCCATGGTGGCCCAAAACACACATTAATTGCCCACATCATTGTGGTGGTACCTAAAAGGCGGTTACTTTCAGGCCTGTAATAGAAGAATGATATATGGTGCAGTCCACAATCATTGCTATAATCTGAATGCCTGTGTCCTCTTTAAATTAAAATATTGAAATGTTAACATCCTAGTTGACAGTATGAGCTGACTGGGTTATGAAGGCAGACCCTCCTGAAAGAGCTGGAGCCCATTTGCCTCATATAACACGTGAGGACGCAGCCCAAAGTTACCATCGGTGATCCAGAAAATCAAGTCTCACCAGAAACCAAATCTGCTGATATCTGGGTCTTGGTCTTTTCAGGCTCAAGAACTGTAGGAAATACATTTCTGTTGTACATTTCCTATTCTGTTTATGGATTTTGTCATAGCATACCGAATGGACATACAGTTATAGAAGACTGCCCCATGCAGCTATGAAAAGCATTACCTTAAATTGCTTTACTGGAAATGTGAAATAGAGTTGGAGTACACTAGCCTTGTGTTAAAAGAGATGCAGTTACTATACTGCTGAAAAAGAATATGAACATTTTCAAGACTAGTTGTTGTTTTCTTTAATTTGTTTAACTGAGATATCTGAGATCTGCTTGGAATAAACTTTGTGATCTGATACTTTAAGGAGAGATTCTTGGAAAGTTTAATTTCTTCATGCACTGACAATTACTCCCATCTCTTTCATCATTCTGTTTTCATCTCCAAATTTGCTTTGCTCTGATTTATTTTCATCTTACTTATAAGGCATCAGTATTTTCCTCATTTTTGTTTTGAACTATACAATTCATTTTACATTCAAGTTTTCCCCCAAATCTGATGTCACTTTAGTTCACTATGGGAGTTTTCGCCCTTTCTGCTTCTTGCCTGATTTATCAAAATGGCCTCCTAGATCGCTGCTGTTTCCAGACTTCGTGTTCTATACTATGTCCTGTGTGGTTACTTGGAGAATTCAAATTTGATCTGTTATCTCTTTAGTTTAAACTTCACCATTGAGTCCCCGAATCTTGGATTGATGTTATATGATGTTCTCTAAAGTTGGACTACTATGACCTAGTTTACCATACTCCATACAAATATTTTTTCTATAGCTTGTGAGTCCCTTGAAATTCCCTTAGACTTTTACTCTGAACATTTGCACACTGGGCTGCCTTCACTTGGAATGTTTTCTTTACACTTTCTCCTCATCCTAAATTTAGTTAATAAAAAAAAATACACATCTAAGTATGTATTGTCAAAAAGAAACCATATGGGATGTGAGAAGTCCTTGCAAAATCCAGGCAAATTCTGAGAACAAAGACTGCCCATAGTGACTGACAGTTTTCCTTGTGATGAGTCACTATGAAAGACCTGTCTTCTGGTCCAGTCATTTAGTAAGCATCTCAGTCTGCTCATTGTGTGCTAGCTGGGGATAGCATGGTGAATAAAGGAGCAAATGACTTATATCAAGTTAAGATTGACATTAGGTGAATGACATTTGAACAATCAACAGGATGAAATGCAGATGCATAAAGTCATTTCCAATTGTGAAAATTTTTCTGAGGTAAACAAAATAAGGTTCTGGGAAAACAAGTTGTGACAGCTGTCTTAGACTGAGTGAGTCGGAGGTATTTCTGAGGAGATGGCCGGATATTTGTGTCTGCTTTAGAGGATTCTCATTTGCTTTACATCTGGAAACCCTGCCTTAGAGCTGAGAGATGCTAATGGCTGGAGAGGAACGGAGTCAGGGAGAGTGGAAGGATGTTTTCAAAATTCACTAAGTGCTAAGTTAAAAGCTGAAATTTAAACGCTTCATCCTCAAACCATATTCATATATCTTACAAAAATGGTCATATCAAAGTATATCACAGAAACAGGCAAAGCTTGGAATAGTAATACACAAATTAAAGAAGCCCCTGAGGAATTCAGTGTTGAAAGTCAAAGAGTCAGGCTACGGAAGTATAAGGAGGCAAGAAAGAAAAAGATGAAGATTACTATTAAAACACTTGCCTCTCCACTGAAAATATTGGAGGCAAATTATACAGTTTGTTATGGTTTGGCGGAAGGAAAGTGTTCGACAATTATGTTGTATTCTTTGACTCCCAAAGGCAAGAGTTAGATACTGAAACCACAATAACCTGAGATGCAGCTGACTGCAAGAGGATTAACACACTTACCCACAGCCTTTGCTAAGAGGCTTCTCTAGCAAACTTCAAGCATTTGTGTTTCAGTAGAGCCTCAAAATGTTGGTTAACTTCACACAGGTCAGATTGCAATCTAGATCTCAGAAAATATTTCAACAGAAAGAATAAGACACCAATTGCTTGAGTAATGTCAACAGGTTTTGTAGATTTAGAAACCTTTAGAAAACTACCACTATATTCAAAACCTGCCTGATTGAAATTTATCTTAACCTTTTGTGTTTAATTGCTTTCCCATATTTTCCCCATATATTTCTCATATACTTTTGCAACATACTTAGGTATCTAAATAGTACAGAAAAATCTGTTTGCTTCATTTAGAAAATTCAGGATAAAGGACCAAATATAGTAGCTATGGCTGGCCTTACAACCAGCACATATGTTTATTGTTGGCAGGGCCTGTGTCACTTGGTTCTTTATATGACTCAATCTCTACACAACGTTTATTGTTAGTTTCAAAGTGGAAATGGAGAGATATTTGGAGGGGAAGATTTCCACCTAAAAAATAATAGATACAAGAATAAATGTCTACAATTTGAAGAGAGACTGTGTTAGTATTTAATTTGCTATATCTCTACAAAATGACACAAAATAAATTCTAAACAAAGCAAACAAAATGAAACAAAAGTACTCTAATGCGTGAATGATTAGATTAGAGTTTTAATTTGCAAATGGTTGTAGTTGTCTTCAAATGATTGATGGATTTTCCTAGGCAATATTATTTAGATTTTTATCTATTTCTAGAAACATAGCCCAAAATACAGATTTCCAAGGAAATGGGTTCAATTAAAAAGAAGAAAAAGTGCTAAAATGTAATTTCTGTTTTAGTTACATATTCTATTACAGTCCAAGTTCCCTGTGGCTCCCCTGTGAATCATTAAGTTTCATTTTTCAGCAGATGTTTTTCAGATAGTAGAAATTTAATAAGTTTTGGAGTTAATGCACAAATCAATAAAAACTACAGCTTTTCACCTTGAATTAGAGACCTCTCCATTATCGAAGATGCTCTGACATTGTCCAGGTGAGTGTGCTTTGTAAGCCCTTATGATGGAGATTTGAAAATCCTGGAGAGGAATTAGAAAGTAATCTTTATTCTAAACATGAAACCCTCAAAGGAATATTCTAACATTCACTTGAATTCTTTATGATTCAAACATGCATTGTAAATGTATATAATACTTTCATCACAAAAAAATTAGGAAAATGTTCTTTCTCTAATTTTGAAGCATTTTAAAAGTAGGACCTATGATCTCTTTGTCCACAGAGAGTTTAAATAAAGTTATTTGATCTCCTGCCTTGGGCTGCGGGGAAGACAGATTTATATAACTTTTTGTTTTTTGAAGTGTTGAAGATTAAACCTTATACATGTTGGGCAAGCTCTCGCCCACTGAGCTGCAGTCCAAGCCCAGATGAATGACTTTTTAAAAAATGCTTTAAAATCTTTTAAATTTTGATCAACACATGATTATTGTGTGTATCTGTATGGTATAATGTGTCCCTTTGCTGGATTCTCACCTTACAATAGTTCTCCCTTTTACCTGGGCTTCAGAAGCTTTGTTTACCAAGCTTATGTTAGAAGTACCTGGCTTGCTTCTGGGAGGGCAATACGGCTTTGTTTCATTTCTAGTTAAACGGATGCACCTTGAGACCATGCTTTTAAGTGAAATAGTCAGACACACATGTTTAAATATCACATTGTTTCTCTGATGTGAGACTGAAAGGGTAAAAATAAGGACCAAAATGTATAATAGATATTGGGAAATAGGAAGAAAATCTTCAAATAAGGAGGGGAACAAAGTAAGAGGGATGGGAAGAAAGGAAGGAAAAAGAAGAAAAAGAGAGTAGAAGAAAAAGATGGAAACAAAGCTTCCTTAAATAAGGAGGGGAAGAGGGGTTGGAGGAGAGGGGATTGGGAACAAAAGCAGAATCAATATATATCATGTGCAGGTACAAATGCCCTATGATGAATTTGATCATTAAGTTTATCTAAAATGAACCAATAAAATCAATTAAAAATAAGTGTAAAATAAAATTAAATTAAAAAACAATAAAGTTGCTTTGCAAAAAACATTTATTAAAAAACACAATAAAATCTGGAATAAAAAAATTTGTTTTTGTCCCTAAAAGTTGAATGATTATGGTGCTTCTGCAGGTAATTCAGTCCAGACCATAAACACTGGGATTCACCTGTGAAACTCAGACATTCCTCAAGTTTTGTTCTTGAGAACCTGAAAGCTATCTGTAGCTTTCGTGTGTGTGTGTGTGTGTGTGTGTGTGTGTTGAGTTGCTTCTTGTGAGTAGGGCAAAGTGAACACCATCATGGCAGTGTCTTTGATCTTCACTGGAGCCTTCTTTGTGAGAACGAAATCACATTAACTGGAATTTTGTTCCCTGGTAGAAATATTTTATTGTTAAAGTACTGTTTTCATGTAGCCACATAGCATTGCTCGTTTCCTTAGAAAAACTGTTCTGCTCTTAAAATAGCACTTGCTGAGGTTGTAAAATCAACCTGGAGTGGTGGTACGCCACTTCGATGTCCGCCTGTCCACTTCGTCTTCTTTCTCTAAGATGATAGACAGGATGCACATTTACTGTTTTCATTTACCCTTAACTTAAAAACGTTTTGGCTATTGGGACAAACTAGAATAACAAATTGCAGATAAAGTGAGGGTAGAATAATAAAATATGGTGAAAAAAAGAGAAATATGCAAAGCAGTCTACAAGTGAAGTTTTGAAACATGCCCAAAATAATCTTCATAAGTAAATTTTAGATGATCCCTCCCTATGGGAAAAAAGGAAGGGTAAAGAAATAGTAATAGCTAATTTATATGTAATATCATTCAATGCTTACCCTTTTGAAGGCTTGCTAGTAAATCACATTATTATGATTTGACAGAAGAAACTGAGGAATAACATGATCAAATGACCTGCATAAAATCACAGGTAAATTACACTCTCGGGCCAGAGCTTCTGCTGTCTTTCGTTTATGGAAACATTCAGAGTTTCTGAGAAAACTAAATGTTCTCAGAATATGTATGTGTTTGTAAGGAGGGTGGAATGGGGGTGAGGAAGGGCTAATTTCATTTGAAAAATTTTTCTGGAAGACTTCAGGTGATGACTAGATATTTTTATACCCTTTAAATCCATCCATAGGCTGCAACAGGGACCCTTCCTCACCTGAAGGACATTTCCTAGTTTCCTGAAGACAAGGTTCAGGCTCAGAAGTTCACTAGTTTTCTAGAACTAAAAGTATGCTATGAAAAAGGTTAGCCAGGAAGAATATTAAGTGTTATGGTTTTTCAAAATCACAGGCAAAATAAATTGCAAACTGTAAAATAGTTAATGGTCTTGTTATTGCACAGAATCGTTAGTAGGACTGGGGTGAAAATTTTGATGAAATGAATGTTCATGTTTCTTCAAAATATACACTGTGTTCAAACATAACCCCCAATGGGGTAGTACTAGAAGGTGGGCCCTTCGGGAGGATATTAGGCTGTGAAGATGGAACCCATTGAATGGGAGGAGAACTTTACAAGGGACTGAAGAACCAGAGCTTGTTCCCGCTCCCATATGAAAACACAGCTAGAAGTCACTGTCCATGAGCCAGAATGGGCCCTCACTAGACCCTGGACCCACCGGCATCTGATTCTTGAGCTTCCCAGCTTCCAAATTTATAGCATTTTGTTCCGGCAGTCCAAATGGACTGAGAGACAAATACAAAAATTCCATGCAGCTGATATCATGGGGCCAGCACTCTTGGTTAGATAATGGGTGGCCAGAACAGAGTTTTGAGAAAGTTTCACCAGTCTGCAGTGGAATTACAAAAACAAGTGCAGTTTTCATGCAGATAATATTGAGGCCTACCTTACGCATACTAGCCAGGAGGATAAGCTCTGTTGTGGACTGCTGAGGTCCACAACCTCGTTCCCCCATGGGGTTAGATTGGGGATTGGGGCACTGCACCTGACCTCTTTTTATTTCAATTTCCAGCTGTGTCAAACAGGAGCAAAAACAGCATAAGAATCTGTGCTTATTAAATGAGTTAATAGATGTGAAGAATAAGTTCTCAGCAAATGTTAGCCAATAGTAAGAGGGGAGGCAAAAAAGCATATGCATATAACATGACAAAATATTTTGCAAACTTAGGTCAATTTTGCAAAGTATCATTGTGTTTGTTATTAACATCATATTCATTATACCAGTTAAGAATATCCAAATATGTATTATGTGAATGGGAAAAAAAAATCGGGAATGAGATGGAAGAGAAAATGAGTGAGCAGAGGGAAGGAGAAGAGTATCTGCCCAGCTGTTTTCCAGCACACGTCTTCCTTCTTAGTCTAGAAGGGAGGAGGGGCGTGGGGCCATCACAGCTAAGGGTCCAGCTTCTGCCAGTCCACCCAGGAGGCATCACTAGTGAATACGGCTTGTTTCCTCCTCTTTGGATGTGCTGTGCACAGGACTCAAACAGTGAAGAGCAGTCCCTCATCTCATCTCTGCAAGCAAAGCCTTTATTTTTAAGCATAAAATTTCAGTATCCAGCACTCATTGCCTCAACAGTAACTTAGCTGAAGGCTAATTTTACTTGGCCTTTTAGCATCATGGTACCTCCACCCTTTAGCTTAGAAGATGTTTATCTTATTTAAGAGAGAAAAGAGCTTTATCTAGTACAAAAATATTTTGGTGGTACAAAAGACAGAACTTTGAGCATACTGTAAAGCTCTCTGACTATGAATAAGGATTATGAACGGTTTTTCTCCTTGAAGAACAAATGTTTCTTTTATCAGGAATGACAGAGGATATAAATGTTTTAACACATTCACTGATGACAAAAGGGAACCATTCAAACCTGGCAAACACAAGCAACCCATTAACTACCCTGGAGGTGAAAGCTTTCCCCCTGAGACTGCAGCCTGCTGTAAATGTGGAGAGCTCATCTAGGGGCCCTTCCAAAATCACAGTATGTGCCCACTGTATTTCATAAATTCAAGGGATATTGGAGAGATAATAGCAGTATTAGCACAAACAAACTATACTTCTCAAGAAGAAATAGGGAAGAAAAGAAAGGAAGAGACAAAGGAAGAAAGGAAACAAGGAACAAAGAAGAGAAGAAAGGGAAGGGAAGGAAAGAGAAAGGAGAAAAAAAATCCACACCTGAGCCCCAAATAAACAACATCCTGAGTTAAAATATTGGTATGAATTTCAGGACGTGGTAAATTAACTGGTATCCCTGTTCATTTATTAAGCAAACTTTACAGGAAGGAATATATTTTGGAATGTCACTTATGTTTTTCTACAGAGTGAAAACTCAACACCAATACATGAATTTCTAAATAGTTTTTGGCATGTGTTAGTTTTTAGAACATGAAAATATTTTGACAGAAAAGGAGAAAATTTGTATAGTATTAAATATTTGCATTATATAGATTCTTCCAAAAGCTAACAGGTAAAGCAAGGAGAGACCAGTTCATGCAATGTGTTCAAGGTTAATTGAGTTAGTCATGTCTTGTTTCATGGGGATGAATAGTTCCCCCAGTCATGGATATAACATGTCTTAAGAAATTCTGGCAAAAATTGTGGCTTTTTTCATTAGACACTTAGAATATTGTTGGCAAACAGTCTTCAGCCAGTGATTCCTAGATTCCAAATTCCTCACTCAGAAAATCTTCTCTGCCTGGCACAGAGAGGTGCTGTTTGTCAATGGAAGGTATGGATTTCTTCTCGGTTCCCTCCCTCTGGGTTTAATGGGCTGTTACAAATCAAACTTTGCAGTGATAGGAAAGCTTTCTCTAATCACGTCAACTAATTATAGGGGAGAGGGAATCAATTGCTAAGCATCACTAGCGCTGCTCATAAATCACGCAATCCTTTAAATGGGGCTTAAAATCCCTGAATAAAGAAAGCGAATGATGAGCAGTGAAATGAGTGCTCCTGTTGCCAAAAGCTCAGCAGAACATGACTTATGAGGCCTCTTCTCACCCTTTGATCCAGGGCCCCAGGGCAGGCCAGGCGCCAGCCACTTTCCGGTGTATCTTGTGCAGTTCCTCCAGGGATCCTCTGAGATGGGTCTTGGCATTCTGGCCCTGAGGCCTATGGAGCTCAGAAAAGTTCCTGGCAGCTCAAGTTCTAGAATTTATAAATATAGGAGCTGGGGCGGGGCTGACATATTCTGGCTGCAAGTCATTTTGGCAGTTTCCCGGTCACACCCTGACCAAACCCTTGTGGGGGTCCAGCAAAGGGATATCAGAGTGACCCACAGAATACAGATTTTTTATATTTCTGTAATTATCATCCATGTCTTACACAGGCATATTTTTGCATCCCTTGGGGCTAACAAGGAGTTTAGTATTTGAACCCACTTGGTCTGACCCCAGGACTAGTCACTTAGTGTTTCCTCTGTGTCACCTTCAATAGGAGGTAAGAGGTGTGACCTCTTGGGTGAGAGTCAACAGAGACTCATATTTGGGAGCAGAATCTAATCTAAGACTCACTTCTTGTTTTAAATTTTTGAATTCAAAGAGTGACTAAAATAGATGATATCTAGACAAATGCTACCTTGAAAATGCATATTTATTTTGTTATTTTTCTTTAAAATTACCATCTAGGGCCTTAAATTAAACTGACCTAGTTTCTCAATAATTTTTAGCTAAAAAGAACATATTTTTGCATAATGTTTATTCTGTACTTTGAAGGTTGACTGGTAATTAACTTTTTGAAGTCAGTCTTTGGATATTTCTTAGATTAGATACATGTTTTCTAACAGCTCCTGCATAGCATCATGCATTCTCAACAGGAATTCATAGATGCTGAATGTTTCCAATTATTGGTTATCTGTCTTTAAAAAGAGATCTTGGCAACTGTGTATTTTGTGGTTGCTTTAAGCAGCATTTTTAAAGGTTAGACATGTCTATAAACTTAATTTTCTAATACATTTCTTTTTGCAACTTGTTTTTTTCATGTTTGATGTCCATTCAGTTTGGTTGAAAGTATCATTTATCTGTTTCTGCTAGTTCTTATGAAAAACATTTTGGTCCCTTTGGTGTACTTCCTAGAAACACTTTCTTTGGTTTACGTTCAAAGAGATAAAATGGAATTTTAAATTTCACAAAGCAAAATCTTTGCTGTTTCCTCTCTTGCTTTTATACTTAATTTATTTTGCATTACTTTATTTTTACAAGTCTTGTATGTTTTAAAGAGAACTTTGATTACCGTGGGATTTAAAGTAAAAAGCACAGTTTATAGGTAAGAAATAAATAAAATGTTGATTCTCTGGAATAGAGAATACTGTATTTAGAATATGGAAGGGATATATACATATATAGTTTTACTCAGACCTAATAAAACATCCTTTTTCCTCTATGCTTATTCTGGCTTTACTGAGTCCAGCTTAGAAAACAATAGCTGTTTCTTGGAAGGTACTTTCAGATTACCGGTTGCATCAAAATCTCTACAGGTAAATACAGGGAAGGTAGGGAGCTGGGAGATTTATAGATTAAGGAACGTTTCCCATAGTTCCTTTGTTTCTCCCTTAACCTTTCAGAGGGCTTTTTTCTTTTACTTTTTCCTCTTCTCTTCTAGGAAAGCTTCCTTGAATATCATTTGCCAATTAAGCTAGATGTACCAGTTCTGTGACCCTAGTATTCTGGAGTATTTTTTAGCAGAGCTTTATCATACTACTGATGTCTATTGCCAGTTGGAAGCTCTATTTGGCAAGCTCTTCGTAGCAGAGACTGTTAATATGAATTAAGTATATTCAAATGAATATGAAATTTTAATGTGTAAATTTTACAGACAACTGAAACACAAAGACTGTCTTGTAGGCAACACTTTTTGGCATAGTTAGATATTTTAAGACAGAATGAAACCAAATGCCCAGATGTCACCTTAAACCCTCATTTGCTTCCTCTCAGATTCCCAAAGTTTTAAGATAATTTTGCTAAAACTAATTATTCTTTTTGTCCAATGCATTTTATAGCCTTGGATAAATCCAGATTCCCTGTAAGATATAGAGAATTCACTGTCTCTAAAGGAGAGATTTACTTCTTATAATCTGACACGGTTAGAAAAGAATCAAGAAGTCCTTAGCCATGAATGTTCTATATAAAGCCTGGACTCTGAAGCAGACAAAGGTTGTTAGTTAGTTCTCCTGCTGAGTTAGTTAGTTCTCCTGCTGAGTTAGTTAGTTCTCCTGTGAGTTTGTCTGGCTAGTTACATACCTGAGTCAACATGTTCCCGTTTTCAAGCATCTGAAAGCTGACTTTGCCCTTTGCCGCACATTCCACAAGGCTAATAACATTTAGGGAATGCTTGTGAACTAGTTACAGATTTTTTAGTTTTTGGGGATCCTGAGAACTAGGCTACATTTGTTACCAGAAAGGCCCAGGGCCAAGCCTGGGTCTATCTCTCTCATCTTGTCATGCTCGCCATTGAAGGGACTACAGCAAACATAATGACCACCACACATCGATCACTCAGGGAACATGTGTAGAATGAATAGGTGGTGACATCATGTATGATGACCTGAGAGCTCCAGACAGCTGGAACTGAAAAAAAGAAAAAAAAAGACTGCACTAAAAGTGTAAATGTATCCTTGTACTTTCTAAAGGGGAAAAAAAAAATATTTACGGAGCATTGACTATCACACACTGTGCTAAAAGTTTATATAGTCAATATCATTCAATTTTTATAGTAACTCTCCAAGATTGATCTTATTCTCATTTTATAGCTGAAGGGATGGAAATGTTAAAAATGGAGCCACCTTAACCCAGAAAGTTACCTTAACACGTACACACACAATCAGTAATCAGTTAGGATTAAATTCTAGATGCTCTTGACTCTGGTGTTACTAGCTACTTTGAAAAGCTGCCTTCTGGATGTCCCATTTGTCCCATGCTCTGTCCTCTTTTTATCATTCATCTCCAATCTGGCTTTCTTCAGGATTTAGATTTCCAACACCTACCATCACCTCTCTGCCCCTGTACTTTCTAAGGGCAGACTTGATGTTCAGGGTTTATCTTTACTTACTATGGGAAAACTGAAGAAAACTTCCTCCATTCTCTCTGAAAGAAGTTTGTCTTTCACTAGGAGGATATGTGACTCTTCACTTTACACATGCAGAGATGAAGGCACCAAGCCCATTGACTTTTATGAACTCGTAGAACTGGTAACAAGATGCCCAAAGCAGCCCTGCGGATGTCTCAGTAAACGCAAATGTCCATGAAACTGCATGCGAAAGAGGACCAACAATTGGGTTCTCATGGTCTTTTGGACCCTCTTGTTCATAAAATTTACATGTTTTTATTTACTGAAACATTCAAATGATTGCCATATATCCTTTTTCAGTATCTTGGGAGATCATAATTTCATTTGCTATAAAAAGACAATCTGGTCAGATTGATTTAGTTTTTGTCATTTCTTTCTAACCAACATTTCTTTCTAATCAACATATTCAAAAGCTAGATGAACAGGCTTCAAAAGTGGCTTCTTTTGAAAAGGAGGGTAGCTCAACTAATTCTCATACCAAAACTAAGTCTCTGAAAAAAATAATATTGATAATGCATTAAAAAAAGTTTTGTCTGTCCATTGATAGAATGTGTGTGTGTGTGTGTGTGTGTGTGTGTGTGTGTGTGTGCTGTGCTCTGAGCCCACCACCACCAAAGGCTGAGGCAGTAGGTGTGTGATATGGTTTAGTCAAAAGTAAAAAATGAAAGAAAGTTTTGATTCTTCCTTTGAAAATTAATAATTTGGCAATTTTCAGAATGCTACATTTTCTCTCTCTCTTTCTCAGGCTCTCTTGTGTTTTTGAGACAAGGTCTTACTATGTAGTGCAGGCTGGCATGGAACTCATGTTGCCCAGGCTTGTCTTGAACTCTCAGTGATCCTCCTGCCTCAGCCTCCCATGTGCCAGATTATAGGTGTGTGCCACACTTAGCTTTATATAACTGCTCTTACATTCATTTTTCTTATTTGGTAAAATGGATATAAAAATATCTACAAAACGGGGCTTCGTGCATTAGTATTGTAAGAAACATAAAGCACATGAACACTTCCTTATAGTTGGTTTTAAATAAATGTTAGTTTATTTCCTTCATTGAAGAGCACTCCTTGTCTCTCCAGTATACATGCAGTCATCTAAGAAAAATCCAGTGATGAGAGCTGGTGACTTGAAGTGGGCCATGAGCTCCCTTACGCTAACCCCAGATCCAGGCCCTCACCGTGGTTTGAATTTCAGCTGCCGCTGAGTAGGGTTTCACTTGGCAGCAGTTCAGAAAGCCACGATCTTGTCCAACAATAGAGAACACATATAGATCGTTTTGCCACAATTACCCACCTCTGCCCCCAAGAACCTGGGGTTTGCCTGGCATCTGCCGAGCTACCTTAGACTGCATGCGTTCATGTATTTACCTCCATGTAACTGAGGGCAGAGAGACCTGCTCTCCATCAAACAAATCGAGTTCTTATTGGGCCCTTAGAGCTCCCAATGAACCAGAAACTCATAGATCACCTGTGGGTTGAGGCTTGGGAGTGGGCCTTGGGATCAGATTTTATTTCTTTTGACTTCTAACACTGGGAAACTTGTCAAATTATTTAATATTAATGAGCCTTAGTTTCCTCATTTATGCAATGAGGAAAGAGTACATCACTTGAAAGGTATTTATGAAAGCATGAGGGACTGAGCCCACTGAGTATGGTTCCCAGAATATAAGAAGTCATCAATATTAATATGTCACTATGCTCAAATCTCACCAGTGACCCCCAGTTTATGACCTCTGCTCTGACACAATCGAAGCAGATTGAACAAGAAATATTTCACTGAAAAAGTTTCCTGTGCCACTTAATCCTTTGTTAGGTAGAGAAGGCGACTAAGTCAGAAGGGACTGGAGGTGATCAAAAGAAGTCTGACATTCACACTGCATTGGTCTCACTTCAGTTTCTCTCAGAGTTCATTTCATGGAAGTGTACTTGATGAGGTCTGACAAAGAAAATCAATACCGATTCCTAAGAGCACCAGATGTTGACAGTTAGTGATATTATCTGTACAGCAGAGACATTTTTCTTCCCACAGAGGTATTATTTCTATGTGTCCTTTTCTACAGTCATATTTATTTATTAAACCAGCTTGGACTCTTTAGAAGCCACAGGCACCTGATTTAAATAACCTTGGGCAAACAAATTTCATTGGCCCAAGTAACTGGCAAGTCCAAAGATGGCTGGTTCTATGTGGACTTCATCTTCCAATTCAAACGATGTCATCTTTTTTTTCTAAATTTATTTAAGCGGAAAAAAAGACACATATAACAAAGACAAAATGCAAAAGAGACAAACGACTAGAGTAAATGCACAACAGTAACACTGCAGGTTTACAAAACAGGATGATAGAAACTTGACAATGGTTGTAATATTGCGTATCATTATCTTTAAAATGGTTGTTTACATTAACAGATATAGCCATGTAAAATTGATCTAATCGTATGAGTATTAATTGTTCTTTCTCAATAACGAATACATTCAGCAGTGTGTTCGTTTTAGTTATCTCACATATACACATATACAGATTTATATCTTTTCCTTTTCCCTTCCCTCTTTCCCCCTTTTCCCTTCCCAATGACTTTTGCTCTTCGAGCTGTTTTTTACCCTTACAAACGATGTCATCAAACAGAGTCTCCTCCACCTTGTGATTTTCACTTCTGTATGGCCGTCGACCTTGCAGAGGGAAGGTGGCTGACAGCAGTCTTAGGCTTCTGTGCTCCCATGCTCAGGATCATTGCTTTTCTGTTATTATGACAGAAGTTCTGGGTGAACTCTGAATATTCCTGCTTGACCCATTCCTAACGTAATCATTGTGAATCATGCAATGGAATGACCAGTAGAGGATATATGCCATTGTGACTGCAAGATCATCTGAAGAACACAAGAATTGGAGAAGTGATTCTTCAAAGAAAAGTCGGGGTTATTTGGCCAGAAAGAGGGTGATTTAATAAGACTCAACAAAAATAACTCAGCATGTAAGTTCCTTACTTTCTAAAGAGCCTTCTTTAGCACTTCCTTCTATGGTACTAGGACTACCTCATCCTTTCTGGTCCATACTTACACATATCCAAATTTTGACTCACTTCCCCACTATTCTGGGTGAATTAGCTTTCTTTCAAAGTCTGCCCAAGAGAAACTTAGGCATCTCAAGTGGATTTCATTATCATCTTAGATGTGCTTGTGCAGTTGTCTGTTTTTGTACGTTTCCACAGGGCAGAGACTCTGTCGTCCTCCTTAAATCCCCTTGAAGCAAACAACACAACAACACACTCAGGAAATGAATTGTAATACTTGCTGGCTTAAATTTCCATAACATTGTCCTGTTTCCAAAATAATAGTATATTTCAATTACAAAACCAAAGAAAAACTGAGGTCTTATTCTATTTCTTGGGTGGAAAAAAAATTTTTTTTGAAATTCTGTGATGAGCAATTGGCAGTGACTTACAGTTAGGGATCTGAGCTCACGTGATGTATAAATATGGAGTACCTCATCAATTATAAAGCAGAAGCTGTTTTATGTAACTGTCCTCTCAATCATCATCTTAGCATGGTGGTTATTTGTTCGCATGAATTGGAAAGATACTGGAAACATATGAAAGGCTGGGAAGAGACAGATGTTTAAAATGAAAATAATTGTTTCTCTGTGAGAGTTTGTCCTCATTAGAGTTTCCATGTGACTCATAAATATAATGGGTAATTGGGAATGATGTTGGACATGGAGTTTGTGTTCCATGAAAAACAACAAAAACAACGATAGCAAATTGAGCCCAGTCTCTCTATTTGTCATATCATTTTCAATGTGTCATAAGTGAGTCTCTACAGTGGAATCCTAGTCCTGATAACCGGTGGAGATGAAAAGATGGAGTTGGACTATTACTTAACTTTCACAATTTTAACTTAGGATTTATTTCCTGTATGTAAAAAACAGGTCTGAATAGAGGCTTTTCTATTGGTCTTTTGAGTTTAATTGGTTAAAATCTTATAATTTGATGTTTACTAAGTTTTTTTTTATTTTTTTACTTTTTGTGGTAGAAATTAAATCATTCATTATGTATTGAATAAGTACTATGTGCTGAGCATTGAATTAGACAAAATGAAAGGGATTTGTGCTTTTTCTTACAGAGCTTATTGTTACTAGGGGAACTGAATGTATTTACTTATAATACATTATGGAAAACAAATGCAAGAGAGAAATACAGGGGAAGACAAGAGGAATGCTTGTATTCAGCTATTGGTTCAAGAAAGGCATCACTTAAATAGAGATATGAGCTGGGTTTGAAGGATGGTCATGGTGACATAATCATTGCTATATATTGGATATTTGCTAAACAATGGGATATGTTTCTAACCACCAACTTTGAAAATTGCCACAATCACTTCATGACACTATTATCCCTTTAAACAAGCAAACTAATGGAGGCACAGTGAGACTTTGTACTTAATTTGACATAGAACACATAGCTAGTAAGCGGTGGAACTAGAATATGAATACAAGGAGTCTGACCTCAGAGTTTATAATCTGAATCACCTTACTGGGTACATTTCACATAGGAGTAGTAGCATGAGTGGAAGATGAAGGACAAGACAACATGAGGGGTACAGCA
>RJWM01016051.1:26117-46509 GCA_004363535.1 Dasyprocta punctata | reverse complement strand
GGGGAGGAGAGGGGGGAGGGGAGGGGAGGGGAGAGGAGAGGAGAGAAAATCAAAAAGAGAAATGGAAAGACAGACTGTCTGCTTTCACTTATCAAGAAATAAATCTCAACCTTCAGAGTTGGACAATCAGACAGCTCCCTCAAATGACCGATACATTCATGCAATAGAAATGACTACTGATAAGGGCCGGGAGTTTGGCTCAGTGGCCTAAGCGCCTGCCTGGTAGGCTCAAGGTTGTGAGTTCGATCCCCCAGTACCGCAAAATAATAATAAAACAAAACAAAACAACAACAACAACAAAAGAAAACAAATCACAACCCAGGAAGTGTGCACAATGCAAACTCTGACTAAGGAAGGAGATTCCTAAAGGACATGTGGGTCAGGGAGGGACTGAGAAGGCCAGGAGCTATTGTGTTCACAGACACAGTCCAAATCTGGGGATGTGTGTGCTTTTTCTGGCTAGAGTCTGTAAAATATTCTGCAGCAACAGTAACACAAAAGACAGAATGTAGTAGTAGACACATGGAGAAAGAGTTTAACCTGGAGAAGTGTGAACTGAATTACATACACACAGTGTATTCACACCCTAACAACGGATATGTGTGTTTCTAGGTCAAATCTCAATTGAAAGGAAAAATTTTGAGACATACAGAGAAAACTGAATCCCAACTCTATGTTAGATATTCCTATTATAGGTGTGTTACATTTCTTTAGTTTAACAATTGTATCATAATTGTGTTCTGCCGTGAGAATGTATTTATGCTTCTCTTTGTTGTTAAGAGTTCTGGGGATCAACCCTAGGGTCTTGAATACACTCAGCATATATTCTACTCAACAAGCTCCTAATGCTTGTTGTTTTAAGAGATACATGTAGAAATACTTGGGCATTTCCACTTACAAAGTTCCACAAAATAATAATAGATTCTGTATAATGAAAACTCATCTCCCCTTTGTCCTTGAATCTTAGAAGTTGCACTCCACACCATTGGCTATTCCTGAGTGAATCAAGTACCTGTCTTTGTTCCTCATGCTGAGCCCCTTGCTAATGAAACTATTTAAAATGAGAGATGGTTATGTGGTAAAGACAAATGTACATGATTAGCGGATAGAGGCTTTGAGCCACTGGATATCTCTGCCCAAACTTTTGGGAGGAAATTCCTGAAGAGTGAGTCAAATGACCAATACTTCCATCAATCACATCTACTTAATCGTGCCACAATAAAAGACATCCTTGTGCCAAAACTGTGTTACATCTCACAAGCAATGGAATATCTGCATTTTCCTGAAATTTATCTCACTGTAGCTGGCTCTGATTTATATCCTTTTGGTATAATAAACTTACATTCATAAATGTAATGCTCCCCTGACTTCTGTTTGTTGGCCTAGCAGGTTATCAAGCCTGAGAAGCTAGCAGGAATCTCAAATTTAAGACTAACCAGTTAGAAGAGAAAATAGCCTGAGGACCCCTCAGTGTACCCTTACTGCTAGATGCTGGGCATCTTGCAAAAGACTGTTCTCTTAACCTCTGCAGCTTGGCTTAACTCCAATTAATTGGTCTCAGAAGTCATTGTAGATTCATGTGCTATTTTAACAAACTTTAAGTCTTTTACTATTATTATTATTTTTTTTTTTTTTGGTACCAGGAATTGAACTCAGGACCTTGCACTTGCCTGGCAGGTACTTACGCCACTGAGCTATATCCCCAGCCCTAAGTCTAATTTTTTTAAATGGATGAAAAATATAGCTCTTCTATAACTTTATGAAATAGGAAAAAATCTAAAGACAATATTCAATAAACTCCCTATGCTTCAATCATATCAGACACTAAAATTAGTCTAATTAGGTGAACAGTTAGATTGTTAGAATCATCTTTCTCTGGTAACTAGATTGTTTGGATTGAAAAAGTCTGAGTTTGAGACATCTTGATTTTATGGGCTTGCCATTCCAAAAACTAAATATTAAATGTTAAGTAAGTGCCATTATTAGTGTTAGAATGGGTAAATTTTATTGAGTAAACATGAAAAAATAAAAATGAAGCATTAAATCCACATTGAGCACAACAGTCTTCTGAATGATGAGGTAAGTGATCAAGAGGTATGTATACAAAGAGATTTTAAAAATCTGTACCTAGCACATAATAGCTGCTCAATAAATAATATTAGTAATAAATAGCAGGCAAGAAATGTGAGAAACTTACAATGTTGGCACCCATAGCTCCTTCCATGGCATGGCACTTTCCATTCTTAAAACTAAAAGAAATTTACACAGCATATTTACATCCATCCTGGATAATTTCAATCATTGTTGTGACACTAAAGAGAAAATATCATGTAAGTAAATGGGTTCTCAAAGGGATGAGCTCCCAGGCACAAGCAAGTTCAATACGTTTTCCAGTGAAGTCGTATGGGTTCCTGTGTCCATCCATGTTCTCTTTGCTAGACAGAATGTCTGCCTCATGCAGTTTAAAGGTGGAGAGGTTTATTTAGGCTCCTGGTTTTAGTGGTTTCAGTCCATGGTCAGCTAGCTCCAAGGCAAAAGCAGCATGATGATCAGGAAGCAGAGAAAAGAGAAGAACTAGAGATTAGCACATAACTTTCCAGGTCACACCCCCACCAGCCTGGCTTTTCCAATCAGGCCACCTTTGAACATCACAATCAGTCATGAACTGATCAATGGACCAATGAACCGATGAACATTGCATTTCAAGGATGCAATCACCCATCAAAAGCTCTATCTTTTCCCTGTAAGACTTTTGTGAGACATTTTAGGTTCAAACCATAGCAGTGCCCAAATTAGGAAGTCTGATAGCACTTCTGATTTCTAGAATTTTAGAGAGAAAGGGAGTGGGAGAGAGAGAATAAATAGAGGAAAGAAGGAAGTCTATTACTCTTTCAAAATAAATGTGCATTAACTATTAAAAATGCAACTTTAATTTTAACACCTTTTAAATTTCTACACTGTTGTGGTTCTAGCATTTATCAACAACATGTTTTCTTATGTATAGCAAGTTTTAAAAAATTTAGTACTAAATATTTGTCACACATAAAGGTTATATTCCCTATAGGGAGCTGGTACCTGTACATAACCCATTTTAATTCTTTTTTATCCCCTTCCTCTACCCTCCATCCTTGGACTCTTCCCTTCATAAAATATCTATCATGAGTTTTGCCCTTCTTCACACTTCCATCACCTCTATGCATGTCCTAGACAAACTGTTTTTAAATAAACTGCATAAAATCTTGTTCATGCTGTTTCTAACTCCTATAGTAGTTATATATTGTGCTTGAAAGTACATATTATCAGAGCAGCAATCAAGTTACATTAGCATGCAAAAGACAACCTACTCTGCATCATCCTTTTAGTCTTTCTCCCACTCTCCCATATGCATACATTATACATGTTACATTTTGTTTTTCACACCATTAAGTTTGTATGTGGCTGTCACTCTGTGTGGTTTTAGTTAATAAAACAAATTCCTTCTCCCATCCCCTTGAAGGTGGTCAAAATCCTGACAGGGTGGTTTCTTTCCCTGCCTGTATCTAATAGCTTAAAGCATCAGAATATTTCAGCTAGACCTTTTGATTATTTACACAAGCCAACATATTCAGGAGCTATACATCTCTATTAAACCTGAAATAGAGTATTAAATTAAACTACTAATGCAATGTCTTCTGATATATCTGCCATATGTGACAATTCATCTAATTAGTTTGCAGTACTTGAGGTGTTCTGAATTATCTCTCTCTGGTACTGGTTTTTCATAGTCATAGTGAATGTAGAAAGAGATATATATGGTTTCTATTAAAGGCTGCTTACTACCAGTCAACACATTCACAAATAATTTTTTCTGTGTCTAATGATATGCATGAGATATTTTAAGTCTGTGGATGACCCAACAGATCAAAATCATGTAGTTGGGAATGTTATGACAGAGTTTCAATGCCAAGCACCATGCAGCGGTTACTAATAGGTGACCCATAAGTTAGGCTTCAAGAAAGGCACAGTTCGAATCTGCAGGTTCACTTTTTTCTATCATTCCTAAAAAAAATATATCACTGTGCCAGTGAAAACCTAGGACTAGTAAGGATAGCTGAGAATTCACCCCAATTATTTTATGAAGCAAATCATTGGCAAATGTTGGAAGTCTGGATGGTTCTGAGTAGCAAATATTCGATAACCTGAGGCATAACGGGATGTAGTGTAGTGCTCTCTTACAACCGACTGGGATAAACCAGCTTCCAAAGGTTCCCAAAGAAGTTCAGATAAATTCCAGGCCTTAAAAGGTGGAAAGGATATAAAGGAACAAAGAAAAGTCAGTCACCTGTGTGCCTGAGAGGAAGGACAGACGGAAATTATGAGAGAAGACTCCCAACAAAGAACACTCTGGAGATTAGGACCAGCAAGCAGCAGACAGCCGTGGGGTGGAGTACTAGGAGAACAAGTTGAAGAGGTCTATTTGAGAAAAACTGCATGTAGACTAATATGATTGACTTTTATTCTTTAAGCCATGTAGTGGGTTTTCATTTCAAATCTGTGTTTACAATACCATGGCATAATGTGTGTAGTTGACTGCACACGTGCCTGGGTCCCATGCCTGTGTATTTAACCAATACTTGAAAAGAATTCACATCTCCATTGAAGATACACAGCCTCTTTCTTGTCATTACTCCCTAAAAGTACAGTATTAAACTATTGCATTCCATTTACATTATATTCCATGTTATATATAATCCAAGAATGATTTAAGGTATCCAAGAGGATTTCCTAGGTTCTCTGTAAATGCTGCACACACACACACACACACACACACACACACACACATATATATATATATATATATATATATATATATATATATATATATATATATAAAATGGGATTTGAGCATCCTTGCAGTTTGGAATCTACAGGTCCTAAAACCAATTCCACCATGGATTTCCAAGGACAACTATATTATAAAATAAGCCTCATGTTTCTTTAGGGGCTGGGTAGGGGAGTGTGAGAAAAAAAGAGAAGAAGCAGATATGGCAAAGATTCAGATTAAAACAATAATTTTTCTTTGCACCAACAAAGACAAAGACAAGAATTGGAAAAATGGGATTTGCTAAGTGTTTGTGTTATTTACTACTTAATGGAATGTTGGCTGAAAACAGTCAAATAAATATTTCATTTTACCCAGCATCACTTACAAAGTAAATAAGGCACAGAGCCCTTGTAAGGCAATTGCTGTGACAGTATGGGGTAACTATAATGGGCTTCAAGCCACATAAAGTTTAAGCTAATATTCCTCGGCTTAGGAGTTTACATCTTCCTCTCCCCTGAAACAGTCTCCTATATGATTCCCATAGGTAAAATCATCTCGGTAGGTTTTGCAAACCAGTATAAATAAGTGCAAGTTCACATAAAAGCTTTAGTTGCGTATTAAAGGCAAATCTACACTCTTTACTAATAGAGATGTTCAAAAAAGATAAAATACCTCAAAGCCCCCCACACCAGGTTTGTGCTATTATTTCATGTCAAGGCAATTACAGTGATAGTATTAGGAAGATCAGGACCAGAGCAGAGTTGTCATATGGGAGAAGGGAAAGCAAGCCTTTAAGCAAACATGTAGAGCATGCAGAACATCTTAAAGCTGGGGAAGGAACAAAGCTCCTCGCTGTCAGAATATTGATCTGCTCCGGAAGGTGCAGGGAGCTGCACTACGGTGATTGCCTTCCCCGCTGGGTTTAGAGAGATCTGAAAGAATACAGTATTGATCTGGCCCTGTTCCTGAGAAGTAACTTACAGATAAGCCCTGACTGCAGGCCACCAACCTGGAGAACAAACTGTTGCAAAGAAACCTCGTTTGTGACAAGTTCCAACATCAGAGCTAATGGCGTGAGGGATGATGAGAATAGACTTCCGCCCAGGCCCAGGAGGAGAAGGCCATGTGTTTAGTCTCCTGCCTCAATCACAGGTGTTTCCAAGTTCTGAGACAGGTACAATAAAGCCAGGGACAGAGGGACAGCAGGGTACATGTTGAGTCCCTTGTGTACCTCTGTCGCAAAAGGGAAGTTGTGCATTTCTGAAGTTTCATTCCTTTGAAATCACTCAGAGCTTCATTGACTTTGTCTTTGAAAGGGGAGTAACAGTGCCAAGTTCAAAGAGTGTGGTCTGGATGCAGCAAAAGACACAAACCTACTCACAGAGTGGTAGCTCTTACCAGCGAAGACCGTGCTTGGTATGAAGTGAAGAATCATCTTCCATCTGCTATCTGCTTTCTCTCTCCCAGCCGCTAAAATTGAACACAAATCACAAAAGGACATTTTCCACAGAGAATGAAACTTTAACATTTCCTCTGCTTGAGTTCTGTATACCACTAAGTATGCCACTTTATCCCATGTATATTACCCAAACTCAAGTCCAACTTAAAAATAAAAATAAACTGTCCTGAACATTTTTCATCCACATGTCACCCTGTTGCTCATGGTTTCCTGGTGGAAATTACAGGAACCGCAGGATTTTCCATGGTTTAAACCTCTAGCCACAAGTTAAAATTGGCCAGATGTTACTGCGAAATTGAAGAATAAGGCTGTTAGCTGAAGATTTATCTTGGCGTCTAACCAGATCCAAAGACGAATTAATTTGGACTGCATTTTTGGGGTTTGAAAACTTTGTTTTTGTCATGTTAACCATAATTTATTTATTAATGTAGATGGCTTCAAGTTGGTTCCTCCTTTGAGCAAGTTAGTCCAATAATTCTTCCATGGTACTGTAAATCATGGATCACCTCTTCAGCCTGAAAAGTATGATGCTCTAACCGAAGTTGTGTGTACGGTGCAGTACAGCCCTACATCCTTAGGACCAAGGATTTTTCAAGTCATGTGCAAAAATGAATCATGATGTCATGTGTGTGCATATGTTTATGTTTTCCCTTCTGAATCATCATCAGCCAATTTTAAATGTGATGCACAGTGGTACCCTGGTACTTGTCATTTGAGTGGTTTCAAGAAACTCTATTAGTACTAAAAATGACAGCTACCGAATCAACTCTTTTTGACTGGAAAGGGTAGCAAGTCATGAGTTTATGCATCAGATACCAAACAAACAAGGACGACCAGTACAAAACCTTCATGTCAAAATGCATCGAGTACCAAATTTAAAGAGTTTCAAAGCATTCAAGTGCCAATGTATGACTGTAGTAGTTCCTGAACTGAGTGAGTTTTGTAAACAGCAACTTCCATCAGAGTCTAGAAAAAAAAATTGATTCTGCAATTTTTTCATGCTTGCATCCATTCAGAACATTGAGGTAGATGAGAGACTAGCTCACCTCTCAGATTACTTTTTCCAGAGGGGAGTAAAACTGTGGCAAAGTCACCACAAAGATGTCTGAAAGACTCAAAGATTATAACTATAATAACAACGGCATGCCACAACTGTCAAAGTGCTTCCCTCCCATGCTTTGTCTATTTTTATTGTACTGGAGGCCCTGGAGGTGGGTGTAGAGATTCATCCCTGCTTCATTTGATCTCCCTCTGCTTGACCACTGCCCGACTTTTTCCCAGGCAAAAGGAGAAACCCCGGGAGGAGGTATAAACTGGACAAAGGGCCTGCAGACGTAGGTGGATTTCAGCACAATCATTTCATCTCTCCTAGCAGAAATCCCCTGGGCCTGCCCTGGAGTATACAAACTTGCCTTTGTTCACAAAACTCAAATGGAAAGCTTTTCTTTCAAAATTTAACTCATCTCTCTGCAACATGTAAAGGAAATGTGCCCTCTAATTATCCAATCTGAAATGTTAGATATTGAATCTTTTGTCCAAGGTTAATAGTTAATCTTCTGAAATTTCTAGGAGGTATCATTGCAGCTGTGATAGAACTGTTAAAACCAAATAAAAATGGTATTAAATATATATTTGCCATGAGAATAAAGAAAAATTTATTAAAAACATTAGCATTACTCTTATGGTAAGCACATATTAGCCAGTCCTATACCATGCAAAGGGTATTAGGATTGTTCATTTTCTGAGATTTATCTGTAATTGAAAAGTTAGATGAGTCTTCCTTTCAGAAGACCTGTTTTTCAGAAAGAATATATTTGATGACCAAACTTCATAACCTGCAAAGCTAGAAATGCATAACAATGTAAAATCTCCCCATACCTTAAAACAAGGCCAAACACACTGTAAATAGAAATCACCAATGCAGCTAGCATACAGCTTTCTGCATCCTGCATTTGCAAACACAGTAATTACCCATGCGATAAGAGCATCAAGTGCTTTGTTATACCTTCCTCTCCTCCTTCTTTTTCTTCCTTCCCTAGTTTTGCTTTCTAAGAGAGAAGTCAAGGTGAAGGATTTAATGCCTCTGAAGCTGGGGCAAAAAAACAATCACCTCTTCCAATGGTCAGTAAAGAATACAAGAACACGGTTAAAACAGAGCCACTGAAGTGAACAACCATGATGTGACCAACAGGAGAAACAGCCCTGCCAGGTACTCCCTGCAGGGTTCCCTTTTGGTTGCAAGGGCAGCAGGGCAGCCCATCTCGATGGTGTTCCCTTTCAAGTGTGCAGGCTGCACGCTAGCAAACAGGTTCCGCATGAGTGCTGGTGCGCAGGGAAACTCCTCAGAGAGAGACCCCTGACCCAGCAGAGGGGCGAAAACCAAAGCAGGGATCAGGCACTTTATTTCAAGGGTGTGTGTGTGTGTGTGTGTGTGTGTGCGCGCTCATGCTACAAAGGCGAACGAAGCCTTTCAAATCTGTAAACACTACACACATACACACATAAGGCAGAAGAAAAATAGGAGGTAGGAATAAGAGCTCATGCTTTCAGTAGTAAACAATGTCTCGGGCACAAAGAAATTGGTGGTATCGCATAGTCAGAATTTTCAACTTTAATTGTGTCCCATTGTTTTGAAGGAACCAAGTACATAACAGTATTTATATTTCTGCATATAATAGACAGTTCTCTAAGTTAAGGCTATTCCTGAAGATATCTTTCTATCATTATCTGATTCGTGAAAAGTTAGTGTTATCAAATTATGTTTTTGTCATTACTGGTGGAAAATTCTCTCTGTTGCTCTTGTAAAAGGATATGGTCTGTTGCTATGCATTGCACTCTTGGCTGCTTACAGTTACTTGAGGAGCAGAGTTGGCAAAATTACCAGGCAACACGGGTTTTGCAAGCAAGGTTTTGAAGAGGCCATGGTCCAACACAAATCTAAATATTTTCTGTTTGCAAATAGAGACAATTGTGTTCTTTCATGAACAGTCTCTTAAAAGGCAAGGGCAAAGCACCCTTATTCTATCAAGCAGTTCTTGAACCATCATAGATCCCAGGTGCTATGTGTGATACTGAGAATTTTTGTTATATTCTGTTTCTACAAGAAAAGTACTGCACTGGAGGAAATTAGAGTTTTGCTGCCTCAAACCAAGTCATGGTTTGGAACATGAGTTTCAACCATCTGGGTCAATGGGTGCAGACTGGAAGGACATTGCATTGGGAACATGGTAAAGCAGAGACAAGTCTCTTGCCTACCTTCAGCATGTGTTTTGTGAGATTCTACTTTATTTCATCCCTTGGACATACTTAAGTATGCCAGACACAGTCCAACTGCCATGGCGCTCACATGTTGTGAAGGATTGCCAGAAGAGGTGCGTGACTCTACTTCAGTTGAGCCACTTCAAAGAGAGGCCATGGATCCTGATGGGGAGTGGGGCAGGTATGGAAGAGAAGAAACCTAGGTGAGGAATAGGAAAGGCTTTTTTGATTACTAGGTATTTACCAGACAGAGTGCAGTCAACTTATAAACTGATTTTGCTGATCCTTTACTATGACTATCACATATATAAAAACTTTCATACCCATGTTCTCACTGCTAACCCTGCCCTGGCTTATCTTCCTTTTGCTATCACAACACACTATTTAGATTTAAAAACTCTCTTTCCATTTAATTTGGGAATCCTAGAAGGGAAACATTCTCAGTAGCCTGTCTGATTAAGAAAAGGAAAAGAATTATATTTTGACATCCATAATCAAACCTCATAAAGTAACCCCAACTGATTTTAGAACTCATTTTCAACTATATATTAAATTCATTTTCAATAGCACTAACTCTGCAACACTTTATGTCTTGTTATCTATTGCTAATTTATTGCCCTTACAAAATTCTGTAACTATTACAAAATTTAAGAGGTGACTTTTAAGCAGAAATGGAATTGCTTTTTCCACAATATTTGGGATAGTAAATTATTTCTTTACTGAACTAACAGAAAGGATACTCAATTTTGTGTTAAGCATTGCTTCAGGTAGTTGCAGGTATAGTCTTTTTTGGAAGAGGGAAATAAGACTTTTAAAATGTGAAATTTGAAGATAAACTATGAAACGTTGACTTGCCAACTTGCAGCATATCAAAATGTCAGCTCAGCACCTTAAAGAATCTAAAGGGATTATTCAGCCCAATTTTCTCTGTGCTTAATGCCATATCCTGGCTTAGAGTCAGGCTCCTCTGGAAGAACACTTAACTCTTTCTGCACATCACAGCCCCATTTCAAGCAGTAAAGTTTCCATTTTCCAAATGACATTCTAATAATCTGAAGTATTTCTCTCAACTTTGAAAGAATCCTTACTTTGAGTATATAGATTATACTGTGATAACTTCACTCACTCCATGGCAAGAATATGCCAAAGTCTCACTCACACTTTCATTAGTAGGGGCTAACACAAATGGTAACAGGAATATTCTTAGCATTATCTGCAGAAGAATCACTGGTGTGAATTTTACCACAACCTTCCTTGAGTCCGTGGGAAGTGCTCAGAGACTTTAATGAAAGAATAAAAATCTTTAATCACAGCCTTATGTCTCCAAATGAATATATACACTACATATACTTGGAAGGGACTTCAGAAGTGGTCACATCTATCTATCTTCTGTATGATTCATGAATTTTCTCAAACTTTCTCCTTACACATTTTTATCATCAACCCTCAAAACTTTGACCATATACCTGTAATCTCAGCATTCTGGGAAGCTGAGGCAGAATGGTTGCAAGTTCAAGCCACATGTGGGCAACCTAGTGAGTCAGGGGGACCCTGTCTCAAAAAAAGTAATCTAAGGATATACCTCAGTGCAGTAGCCCTGGGTTCATACACACATACAGACACACACACACAGTTGACCTCTTGCAATATTTCTATTTTAAAAGGATAAAGTGATAGATAGAATGGGTTCAATTACTTCCCCACACAGCATCCAAAGTAATAATATTACAAAATTATTCCTTCATTTCTTCAAACATCTGAGCATCAGCTGTGTTAGGCACCCATCTAGTTGCTACTGATTTGAAAGTAAGCAAATGAAAGTCTTTTTTTTTTCTTCTTGTGGGACTCACATTCTAGATTAGGGGTAGAGAGAGAAATAAACAATTAAGTGAGTGAAATGTAAGAAGTAAAACTGAGAAAAATGAGAGGGGAATGCTATGATGTGCAGGGAATGGGCTGTTTCTATTTAGTGGTCAGGAAAGACCTCACCTGTAAGAAGTAGGAATGCAAGAATTCTGAGCCCACCCATTTTGGACTGGTAAAGAAATTTCACCTCTCCTGTTCTGTTTTGCTGGATATGCTGTCCAAATCTCCATGTTGAAGGTAGAACATCCTCCTTGTCCTGGCTACTGTAAAAAAAAAAAAAAAAAAAAAAAAAAAGAGCTTTCTTTGATTAACAATATTTATTGTGCATGCAAGGCAGAGACAGGCATAGATATTTAATGCATGCATGGATTGATCTGAAATGTATTTGCTGCAAGTTGTTTGCAGACCTGTTTCCAATTTGTATTCTTTCAGTCTTTTATGTGAATCTTCTACTTTTTTCTTTTTTTTTTTTCAGGTTTTCTTTGCACTTTCTCAGGGGTAAAGTCAAGCTAGTAAATGTCTCTCATACAACGTCAAAGTTAGAGCTGTGTATAGTAACTTAGGTGGTGTCTGATGAGCGTAAAGAAGACTCACTAATCCCAGTGCCCTCGTCATACACGCCACACTGAGACTTTCTCAGTCTAGGATGAGATTAGTTTGGCTTGGGAAGGACTCCTCATCACATCCGTGTGTCTAGTGTTAAGCAGCTTCCCCTGAGACAGGCTCCCAACAGGTACTTCCTTCTTTCCCTCCTTCTTTGGCTAGCAGCTGAATGTGAAATTTAAAGAAAACTGCCTGCATAGGAGGAATAGCATTTGTTAAAGGGGACTCCAATCACTTTGGTCTGCAAATTGTAGCACACAACCAAAAAAAAAAAAAAAAAAAAAAAAACAACCCACAGTTTGACATTGCTCATTCCGAACAAAAGGTTAATGCTTGAAGACTTAAAAAAAATTTGGATCTGTTGGTTGGTAATTGGAATAAACATTCAAATTTGAGCATCAAATTTCTCATTAGTTTCACATCAATACCTGTGCTGCAACTATGGATCAGTGAACTGGGCTCCTCGCTGCCCAAGTGAGTTCATTAATCATTCTCCCCTAAGATGGCTGTGTAAGTAGACAGCTGTGGTATACAGCTGTCTGCGGGTACAACTCCTCTCATGCAGATGGGGAAAAACTTTGTGCCTGAGTCAGCTCTTGTTTTAGATGAAAGTCCTACTTGCATTGACAGGTCCAGGAGCAACAGGATCTTAGGTCAGTAACACATTCCAATTTGTAAATGGTCACTTTATGGTCACAGAGAGAAAGGTTTAAAACCATTAAGGCTAAGTTACCATGTCTTATCTGACTTATCACCAGGAAAAGGAAATCTGAAGCCATGCATTTCAGGTCCCTACTGTATTCGGTGAAAAGCTACAAACCTACACTCAACACTTGTTACTCTTTTCTCTTGTCTCAAATGATATAGCCCAGTTCCTTAGCTTTCCTTTCTTCCAAATGTAAGCAGTTAACTTTATTTTCATATTTTTGGAGACGCTTGACTGATTG
Source organism: Dasyprocta punctata (assembly GCA_004363535.1). Lineage (NCBI taxonomy): Eukaryota > Metazoa > Chordata > Mammalia > Rodentia > Dasyproctidae > Dasyprocta > Dasyprocta punctata. The sequence goes on along the minus strand of RJWM01016051.1, from coordinate 33,572 downwards.
CAGAGATCAGAATCCACATACAGGTCCAATTCTCTATTATACTGAACCAAGTACTTCAGTAATTGGAGCTTATCCTGTTTTAATATATGCGATCAGGAAATTTGAAACGGCCTTGATGGCCCCTATAATATTTCCCTTAGATGCTCTTTGATATGTCAGTGTCTACAAGTTCATCCACACAGCAATGACCTCATGTGGCAACCTTTTTCCATTGCTAGAACACTTAGTAGTAACATGAGAACCTGATTATCTTCTCTTAGGGAAAAAAAAAGAGAGAAAGGAAAGGAGACAGATAAACAACACACGTAAGCACAAACTAAAGAGGTATTTCTCTCTTATAAGCAGACCCACCAAGTGAAATAACACATACACTAAAGAAAATAAAATCACAAATCCAAATAATTGCTTTGTGGGTAGGAGGTGGGTGGAAGGTTGTTGGGAATCAAAGGAGTGCCAGGCATAGCTATTTCCTGGAGATGTATTTAGCCTTTTTCACATTAAGGAAAAGTGAGGGAGATGTCAAAGGGTCAACTCATGAAAACTTTCATTTCTCTCATTAATTGCAATCAGGAAGTAAACACAGGAAAGGAAGAAATGAATATATTTCCTGGACACAATTTACACAAATAATTTAAAACTGGATTTTACTCCTGTGTGTTGGGAACAGTTCTGAGGTAGGTAATGCCATTCCCAAGGGAGAGATGAGTCAACTCCATGCCATGCATTCATTCTTGCTTTCATTCTTTCAATATTCCTATAACAAACACATACTGAAACCCTATTATACACCATGTATTCAAGACATTGGAAATAGATGTAAACAAGGTAGAAAAGAGCTTTGCTTTCACAAAGCTTACATTTGAATGTGCAACAAGAGAAAATAAATGCAATATAGCAACAATAAAGTAAAATTTAAGATATCAACTAGTAATAACTGTCAAGAATGAAAACAAAGTAGAATTATATTACAAAGAAAGATTGAAAATCAATTATGTTGGGTGACATTGGATGTCTCAATGAGGAAGGAGAAGTTCACTCTTGGACAGGTAAGACAAGAACCCTGGCAAGAACTGCCAGAAGTAGTTCCCCCAACGTGGCGCAGTTGGCTTAAATTGAAGGGTATCTGAATCCAGCCTCTGCTTCACAGAGTCATCATAAAACACATAGCTATTTTTGTCAAATCTAAAACCAAGAAGGCAACTGTCAATTGTACATGAAAGCAGGAAACTGTGTAGATAGCATAATCAGATAATTGGATTAAAGATTTCCTACATCAGGTTAGACCTGTCCAAAATGGTTATCTACCCAGTCTCATTTCTCCAAATAATTGTCCAGATAAAACTTTCCTTGTGCAGAGCCTTATCTTGAGATTGTTTCCTCATGCTTAAAATTAACTCATTTCTCCATTATAGAAGTGTTATATTTTTGGTTCTCATTGATTCTGATTCTTGCTATCCTAAAATACAGTTTGTCTAGTGTAATTTATAAATACATAAGGTCCAGCATAGAGTATGCTGGGACTAGATCTTTGACTGTGAACAGATTCATGATGAGATGCAATGAAAGCCAGGATTCAAAAGAGATTTATAAAATATTTGAAAATACTACTTGGGAAGCTAATCCTAGGAAGCCCTATAGAATTGAGCCCTCTATGCCCAGTGGGGTATAATAATGGCAACTGTCTAATGAGTATCTTTTAAAGGAATTACCTATTGAAGCACTAAACACTTGAATGGAAATTTTGGTCATTAAAAATCTTGGAATGTTTTTAGTCCCTTAACTTCAGGGATGATTTCACTCACCATTGAACTATAAACTTATAAGTTTGGTCACTTCAACTCCTTCACTGTTCCCATAAGTGGCTGATTCTTTTATAAATCTAGCTGAATATAGAATAACCTGAGTCAAATCAAAGTTGATAACCTCTAACTTTTAATATTTTTCAAGACTTGCTGAAATAAAATCTGATATTTATACTTTTCACTTTTTAGTTTTATGTCCTTATTGATTTGTTTATATAGTTGGCACTTGGAATATACCAGACAAAATGTCATTGTTTTATGGCACAGATATAGGAAATTGCTAGGTAGTAAATATTAGTATAAAGATTATTAATAAGACTCAGATTTTGAAATATGTTTTCTAATATTACACCCATAAAAGTGAATTACTTTATATTCCTGGAATGCTCCTCCTTGTTCCTGGTCTTGCTGAAATTCCAAATATGGATCCAATTTCGTCTTTAAACTTGAGTTATATTTCATTCCATTGGCTTCCAACCTCAGGGACTGAAACAAAATGAGTTCTATATATTTCCTTCTGCTGAATATAACAAAAATCTATAACGATTAGTATAAGTGAACCCAGTGATAACATAAGTACACTTACATAAATTATTTTGCATACAACTTTATAACTGTGAATCTTGTAAAAATGTTATCTACCGCATTATAGTTCCTGACATTTGTATCTGACATTGTGCTTCTGACAATTGTATAAAAGGTGTGAGAACACTGAGATTTAAGAAACAGTGATAGACACATGAAATTTAGAGGTAAGAAATATTTAAGAAAAAGTCTGCTTAATCCCTTGTCTTTGAAGATGTGGAAAGCAAGATATAGAAAGGTTATGGGCCTTGCGTCTGGCCATGCAGCTAGTTAAGGGTAGAATCTAGGTCTCCTTGCAGCACATGTGACAGGCAGCAAAGAGCACTCCCATTAAGCTATTGGTGAGGAAAAAAATGTTTTTTAACTTGATGGTAATTTTTTTGAAATTTTATTTTCAAGATAGTAAAATCCAAGAAAACAGAACTGAACAAAGCCAATCAAAACAAAGCAGTAAAATTGGTACAGAACTTTAAAGCAGGGTGCTAGGAAAACAACAATAACTACCATAGTATATCTGTTATCTTCACTATAGTTGCCCATTCCATCAGGTACAGACAGTATGCAATGTAGCAAATATGGGGGACTTCCTTCTATCTTGTCTTTGAAGTCCAATATTGTTCTTACTGTTTTGCTTTATTTGGATTAATTGTTTTTGCTTCATTCAATATGCTGTTTTGATTGGTTTTATTCTGTTTTGCTTTTGGTTTGATTTTGGTGAGAAGACTTTTTGATCTAAATTTACAATCTTATTTGGATTCAATGAAATGTCTTCGAACTATTTATATAAAGAATATCTCATTAATAAAAACTTGCATTAAGTAGGAAATGCTGTGCTTTGGACTGAATGTAATGTTGGGGTACAGAGGTTTTATTGTCTTTGAGATCCACTCCAGAAACTGGTGGAGCACACTTCTATATGTATGTGAGTGAGTAATGGAGTTGTAGCCTTGATATCTGTGTCTGGTACCTGGCCCCTTCCTCACCCCACTTTTCTGGAATATTTCAGCCATAAAGCCAACTGACCATGAAGTGAGTCTCTGTAAAACATGAGCCAGATTGAACCATTCTTCTCTTCTATTGGACATGATCATAATTGTACTCATAATTGGGAAAGCTGAATAATACACTGAATAATGGTTGAAAATTCATACACCGAAACCTGAATCCCCAACTTACCTGTAGTTGGTGATGGGGCTTCCAATAAAGTATACTAATAAGGCTTAAATGAGATCAGAAAGATGGAACCCTGGTCCAACAGGATTAATGTCCTTGTAGTAAGAGATGCCAGAAGGCGCCACAGAACTGGCATTTTCTCTCTGTCTCTTTGTTTCTTTCTCTGTCTCCTCATTCTACCACAAAAAGTGATTATACGAACATACAGCAAGATGGCAAAGCATAAAAATCACCAGAGACTTAGAATGAAACCTAGCTTGCCAGGTCCTCCACCTTATACTGCCCACCTTCCAGATCTATGAGAAATAAACCACTATTATCAGTATGCTCAGACTACAGTATTTGGTTATTGTATCTGGAGTAGACTAGTGGAGAGTAATAATCCAAATGAAAGGAACCTAAATTTCCCATTTAATGGAGAACTGATTTGCTTAGCAGTTCTTTCATTAAATGAAGGAAAAGAGACGCTGTAAGGCAGTGATTCTCTGACAAGAGGGAGAAGGTAGTCAGTTTAGAAAAGCATATACTAACACCACTACTTTTAAAATAAATGTTCCTCTAGGTAAAGTTGTGCGTATGTTCCTGATCACTTCCTTAGAAAAACTATTGAAATGTGATTTGTTGGATCACAGTATACATTGTTTGTCTTTGAAAGAGTAAATTTTCACAGAACTTTCAACACTCATAACTGCATATTTTCACAGAAATCTTAACTATTCTTCAATAATTAGCTTTACAAATAGGCAGACATGGTGGTGGATGAGAGATGGCAAGGAGCTGTGTTCTCTGTTTTTCATACAGCACCCTCTTACATGTAAGGAATTCAGCTATTACAGTTACTCCAAAGAAGTGCTTAAGGATCTAGGAAAAGTAGATCACAGGAGAATAACTGGTTAGCGAAATTGACATAACTAAAGGATGTCCTGCTAGATGAAACATTGCACCCCCTCCCTCCAAAAAACACCTCCACAACATAACTGAAATAAAAATTCTCTGTAAGAACAAAGACAAGCAATATTTACGTGTGAAGCTGACCTGAACAAGGGCTTCCTGCACCAGGGCATTGATTGAAACCATGTTTTCCTTACTTCTATTTTTCTTTCTTTTAATTGGGTAGTTCAAAACTGATTTCCTACAGTGGTACATTTGGTGTCCCCCTCTGTTACCCTCACTGGCGACAGCTGTAAAGCACACTTCAATCTCAGTCACTGTTAACTGATGAGATAAGCATTTAATGTTTTATATCACTTCATATCAAGAAAATCTTCAAAATGATAACCGATGCCGTTAAGCCCCTCAGAAAATGAACAGTTTGTAGGATTTGGCTGAGAAACCCATTCACTGCTTGAAAATCACTGGCTAGTAGCCACATGGGGTTTTTGGAACTGAAAAGGTAAGATCTGCCTGCTTCTTGACCCATATCTCAGTCTGAGGGTCAGAAATTGAAGGCTGTATGATTTTATTTGAAATGTCCAACCTGCATGGAGCACCAGCAACAAAAAATTGAGTTGTGATCTAGAAAGCACCAAAAGAAATGTGATTTCATCTTGTAGAACTATCTCCTATTTTGAATGAACTTTAAAACCAGTATGTGTAAATAATGCTTCTGCCTCTAGGTACCTCCTCCTACCACTTTCCACTACTTAGTCCTTACCATACTAAGAAAAGTTAAATTGTAAAAGGAGAGAAAGTGTATCACAGAGATATACTAATCCCCCAATTCCTTAGAGGAGCAAATAACCTTTCCTCTTGATATAGGAACCAAGCATTGATCTGTCACACTGTTTGTTCTGGTAGAGTTCCCAGAGGCACATTCAGTTTGAAACGTTAAGGCTAGTTCATTAGGCGTCCCGGGCTCGTTTCTCAGAGAGAATCAAGATAACACTGTGGTTAGTTAATGGCTTTCTCTTGTTTCCCCCAGAGCCTGCCTGTCTGAAGCCTGCAGGCCTGGAAGCTTCTTCTTCCCTTCTCTTTGCTATTAGTCACAGCTGGTAAGGCTCACAGGAGCCCAGCTTGTTTGAAAACAGTCGGATCACGAGAGCGTTTGAGTCTTTCTGCTGCGAGCAACAAACTTGGCCCAGGCTGCCACCAGGAGATGGAGTGGGAGTGGGGGTAGGGAAAGGAGGCAAAAGGAAGGAGGGAAAGATAGGCAGCAGCACAGGGAGGGAAACTGCTCACTGGCTCCCTTCACCTTCTCTGATTACCTGACCTGGGGAGGTAGGCAGACTAACTCTGAAGACAAAACGATGCCTCTTACAACTAGGTCTCCTCCCAGGTGCTCATCGCGTGGTCCCATATTTCGATCCTGGAGGTGGACTAACGACGAAACCCCGGATGTTGTGAGCTAACCTTGGCTACTATGGTTCTCCAAGACCTACTGCAGCCTCTTCTTTCTACACATTTGTTGAACCAGTGGGGCGGGAAAGATAGAAGATAAAAACTATGGAATTACAAATAAATTCAGGTTCCAAAACCAACCCCACAGACATCTTAAAGTAGACACAATTACTCACAAAAAATGACCATGTTTCTAATAGCCCTGGAATTTGGTTATTGGATGCAATCCTCCTCTCAAAAGCCCTTCTAGGAGAGCTGAATTGGTGTAACTTTTCCTTCTGACAGGGTGTTAGTGAACTGCTAACTGGTCCCACATGTCTGGATGCAACTTGGAGTGACTTGTGTGCTGACTTGCAAAGGGCATGATGCCTGGACAGATTCCATGACAAGGTAAGTTGCAAATGTGATGTCTCCACCAGTGACATCATCTGGTGTCACAGATCCTGCTCCTGACCCATGTGTGCTATGGTTGCATTGGGTTTATAAGGCCAATGAACATATGTGCTTTGGGATCACATTTAAGTAGAAGCTGGTAGGATTTCCTTCCCCTTTCTGGGTATCTGCAGATTTAATATTATATTGAGACTTCACAGAAGGAAGTTTTATGAGAGATCAGGTCAAGTCCATAAAAGTAAACAGGAATATTTACAGGTAGTGAGAAGGTTTTCCAGAAAGGGGTTAAGTGTTATTCATGTCACCTATTTCGGGCAATCTAAAAGCAGTACCATATTGGGCCACTTCTTAAATGGTTTGAGGAAATTTGGTTTCTTCCTTTGAATTTGGAACATGCTAATGGGTCACTAGGTTTGACAAACACAAGTATGTATACAGAATTCTAGATGCCAAGTAATGCATTCTATTTTATAAAATAGAATGCATGTTCATCATTTGTAATCAATATAGTTATTATAGTTTTGTTGCAGGTTTTTAATTCATGCTCCAGGGTCACAAATGAGAAATACTAAAGACCAAAGGCATAAAATTAAAGGTTCACTATAACACTACTGGATTGTCCATTTTAGATCACATTACACAGTAGAAAAATGGTCACATGTAGATGCTTAGCTGTTTTATTTTGTGTTTACGATTGGAATAATGTGAAAACTATGCTGTTTCATAAACATCCCAGCATCTCCTCCTGTATGTGTTAATTAATCAGTTAACTTAGAGAAATATCTCTTATTAATTAAAATCAAGTCATACTCCATATGAAGATTTTGGTTATACTTAAAGTTTTGGGGGTTTGTGTAATGATTATTGTTGGACATTAGTTTATTGCATAACATTATTAACAACTCACTCGTAGGTGAAAGTATCTCTGGATATGCGTGAAGTAACATTAGGATTGTTCATTTATTCATCAGGCACCAAGAATGACTGCATTCCTTTTTTTTTTTTTTTTTTTTTTTTTTTTTTTTTTTTTTTTTTTTTTTTTTTTTTTTTTTTTTTTTTTTTTTTTTTTTTTTTTTTTTTTTTTTTTTTTTTTTTTTTTTTTTTTTTTTTTTTTTTTTTTTTTTTTTTTTTTTTTTTTTTTTTTTTTTTTTTTTTTTTTTTTTTT
>RJWM01016051.1:0-26017 GCA_004363535.1 Dasyprocta punctata | reverse complement strand
ACCTGCCCGGCAGGCACTTAAGCCACTGAACCAAACTCCTGGCCCATGACTGCATTATTTAATGCAATTCATTCTCAGTATTTTTGCTCCAGGAAGCATCACCCTTTTGATTCTCTTCTTTGTGCAGGACCCCCTTCTGCAACATGTCTTCTTTCTCATGTGTTCTGCACATTCATTGTATGTGGCCTTGGCTGTTGGCTACATAGATTCACATTTTGCTCGTTAGAGATTCTGTGTCCATTAAGTAAAGCTCCATAAGACCGCACTTTAGCTGGTTTTCGGTGAGCACCTATTGTATACACAACATTTTTCTCAGGTCACGGCAGGAAACATGAAAATGGGCAAGCCTCAGTATCATCTTATCAGCTGAGATAATAATAATAGTCCGAATAACTGCAAACATGTCGCTAGCACTTATTATATGTTCTAAGTGCTGTGGTTATGCACAAAATGCCTTTAATCTTCAAAGAAACTTTTGAGAGAGGTTCTGTTAATATCCTCATTCCATGGAGAAGGATGATGATGTACGGAAATTGGGTTATTGCCCAATATCATGAAATATTACAAACAAACACAAGGCAAAAAGGCAATTTGAAAAGTAGTGTTCAAGCAAAATACTGTGAAGACTCAACTTATGAGATATTGGGAGACCAGAAACCAGTTTTCCTAAAAGACTCTAACTGTAAAAATAGAAATTTTTAAATAGAATTTAAAGAATTTCTGTGTTCAGTAAGCCCATGTTAGATGCTTTGTTTCACATAATTCATACCAAATTCCCTTTTTGCAGATGAACAATGAGATGCTTAGAAGGTTATCTAATTTTATAAACTATTAAAATCCAAAGGTAGACTTTAAAAATTGGTCTACTTTATCCCAGCACCCACCCTGTTCTACTGTGTGTATCTCTGAGTAGATGGTGGAGCGTGAGTTAGACTTTGAAAGTCAAAATTACAAGAGAGTAATGGGAAAGGATAAGTATTAGTAAATGAGAAGATTTGCAAGCAGTGAGAAGATTTCCAGAACGAGACAAAGGGTTAGCTGATCCTTTGTCTTTGTTTTGGAACAGGAATGCATGTTCCACGCGTGACAAAGATGACAGACACAACGTCAGCGCATATTCAGATTTTTACAGGCTCCGGGGAGGTAGGATAGCTAATGAGACACCTGTGTGATCCAGCAAAGGTGAGACTGAAGTGCTTTCTGTAGAAAAATACGAGAAGACAGATTAGGGAGAAAATTGAGAATCTATTACAAAGGACCTTAGGGGTCAAACTGAGCAGTTTTCACTGTTAGATAATGCACAGAGAGCTACTTTCCAATCTTTTAGATCACATGATAAAAATTGTGCACTAGTAATACTAGCTGGTAACTGAGATGCATTGGGATAAATACCAGAAGGGTTTATTGAGGTCCATGAAGTATAATTGTCTAAACAAATGCACAACGGTGACAATTAAAAAAGAGCTACATCCTAAAGTCATGGTAGAAATAGGCTACATGCATGGCAACTGATTTCCATGGGTAGAGACAAGGAGAAAATGAATAATGATGGTCACATTTCCAGAGTGGCTTACTCATAAAATAATGATATGCTCCCTATGGTACAGATATAATAGTCATGACACCTGTTGATGTTATGCTCAAAGATGAGTTTGGGTTTGAGCAACTTGATGTGGTCCCCACAGTTCATCTTGGTGAAACGGTCCAGCAGACACTCGAAATGTGGGTTTGTGCTCCACAGAGAGCTGGGATTGAGAATGTAACTTTTTATAATTGACTTTTAAAAATGTCTTAGATTTATAGAAAATTGAGAGGATAACAAGTTTCCATGTACCTTGTGCCCAGCTTCCCTTACTGTTGACAACTTTCACATTATGATACATTTGTTATATTTAATGAGCAAGCATTCATGTTACTGCTTGAATTCCATAGTTTATTAGACTTTCTCATTTTTTATTTAATATCGTTTATTTTCTGTTCCAAGATTCCATCCAGGGTACTGTATTCCTTGTAGTTGTTATGTTTCCTTTGGCTTGTTTTGTCTATTACAAATTTTGAAATTTCCTTGTTTTTGATGATTTGAAATTTTTGAGTATTGGTCAGATAGTCTAGGGAGTTTGTCTGATGTTTTTCCATGGAGATACTAGGATTCTGTGCTTTTGTATGGAAGATCAAAGTAAAGGACCACTCAAATCTATTCCCATCCAGCCTGTATATTATCAGTATGTATCTCACTGCTGAAGTTAACTTCAGTGACATTTTTGCCAGGTGTCTCCCCTGTGAATTTCCTCTCCCATATTCCCTTTGCTCATTACACTTTTTGGAAAGAAGTCACTGTAATAGTTCATATCTAAGAATAGATGGTTAGTTTTCCTCTTGTTAAGAGTATTTCATCTATATAAATTAGCATACTCAGAATTCTGCACAGAATATTTGTCTAATTGTAATATTCATTTATTCACTTGCTTGTTTATATCAGTATTGATTTAAGGATATTTATTTTATAGTTTAAATTATAACCCAATACAAATTATTATTATTATTATTATCATTACCATATTGTTCGCAATTAGGCTATTGTGAACTATTTTCCTGGCAGTCCTTTAACATACCCTTATCTTTGTGTGGCATTTTGTTTATTCAGTCGGGTAACTGGGTTTGGTTATTTTCTTAGCACTTCCTTATTTCCTGAAACTATAGGATGTCTTCTGCTCATCTTGCAAATTTCTTGCCCTAGGACTAGAATCAGCAATATCTGTAAGGAACCTTCCTTCTTTTTATCAGAGAATGGTATTAGAAACCCTTCTGGATTCATGGTGTATACTAATTTGTGTCCTGTACATATCTACAATATGTACATATGATTATATTTGCCCATATTAAGGAAATAAGAGTTAATATGTTGCCTTATTAACAAATGGATCATCTTTGTCTCTTCCCTGGCCTATGTATAAATTCCCACTCATTAGGGAGAAATCTGGTCCCCATCATTGGTGTGCATTTAATTAATTTTTCCATTCCAGTAGAAACGTATAGTGGCATAAGAGTTGTTAACCCAAACCCTTATGGGAGACAACCTTCTCAACTTCAGTGCCATGCTTATGTGCAGAATATTTTCATTTACAGACTCTGCTAATTTCCAAAGTCACTTGGACCAATCAGCATCTCTACCCCCAGATCACCAGAATACAATTTGTAGATGAATCATTTGTAGAAAGGTGAAGGCAAATGGCAAGAATTTATTTGATTATCCTGAGAGAATACAGGTGTCATAGTGAATATTGAGGCAATGTTGTGGTTTTTGAGAGGGTATGAGAAAAAAGAAGAAGTAACAGAATGAGTAAAGAAACTTAGGATAAAAATAAAATAATACAGGAATACAGAGGCAAGTGGAATGAAGTTTCAGATAACAAGATCTAGTAAGATGGATCATAAGGGCACGTTTTTATTATTGTTGACAACTCCAGTTAGTAGATAAATGAAAGATGGAGTGTCTAACTAAACACAGGAATAAACATTTTGGATGCAGGTGTTTGGAAATCAAGAGTCAGGTCAGAGTTGAAAAAATAAATACTCACTGAGCTTCTGTGACCAGATAGAACTTAGTGGCATGGAAATATAGGAGGATAAGCACCAAGGAAAAGAGGAGAAAGTTCCAGTTAGGAAAGGTAGAAGGACTAGTAGGACCCATGGATCCTATGGGGAAGATTCAGGTTTTTGAGTTTAGTGATCTGTTGCCTCCGGACCTGAGGCGTTTATGCTCCGCCCTGTACTGTCTCCCTCCAATGGGGTGAGGATGCTTGCTCAGGCCCCACCTCTTCACCTCCCATACAGCCACTTCTCTCATGCCCTCTACCAGCCCTCGAAGGAGACCTGAGGCTGCCTTATGTTGACACATTAGTGACTGACGGTCGCTTCTGGAATTCAAAATATATCTGTATGTGTGCTCAGAAAAAAAAAATAAATAAAGGTTTGTAAATCAAAAGAATTTTTTTTTTAAAAAGCAGAATGTTAAACTTGAATTTCACATCACCCTTAGTGATCCATAAGTAAAAAGCCTTAGATGTCTCTCTGATCTCAGTAGATAGTCATCTCATCCACATTTGAATACAAAAATTATTGTTTCTTTTAGATTGAGGACCAGGAAAATCTGTGCTCTGGTTCCAGTTTTCCTATTCCGAACGATTCCCAGAGATCTTTCTGCGAGCTGAGTGTGAACCCAAAATGAAGCCATATGGTGGTGGTTTGGGCTACTGCTTCTGGTACCCAGTTTAAGCAAAGGAGAGATGGGCTCCTTGTTTTGTGCCATGTGCTTCAGTGGATGACTGACACCATTGTTTCACAAGTGCAAAACCCTGGGTGAAGATCTCAGCTCATTCTTGAAAGTCAAAGCAATTCACAAATACTGATTTTTGTTCTGCTGACTGCAGGGAGTTAGATAGATCTTGAGTTTGGAATTCTCAAAAGAGAAACACTACTGTCAGTGTTCTTTTAGAGATGAAAAAGTAGAACATCCTTTTCATTTGCTTCAGGGGACAGGGAAACTAATGTGCCACTTTTCCTGCAGAGTTGGTGATCAAGACTTTTAAGCGATCTGAATTCATGACAAAATTATGAAAGCAAAAATTTCAAAACAGTCAATCTGCTCAGTACTTCACTCTTTGATGTTCTTCTATGGTTTAATCAATGCTGAAACTTGACTCAGAATGCAAAGAAGGGCAGGGATTATCTTCATTTGTGAAATGAAGCCTTCTTGTGGAATATCCACGTATAACTGGTTCACTGATCGTAGAATTTTTCTGGTTAGAAGATTTTATTTATAGCGATTGGCATTCAGGAAAAACTTTTTTCTAGGATCTTTAAAGTAATAATAATAACAAAGGAACAGCTTTGCAAACCAGAACCTATGAAGGCTCTTACCTTTTACAAAGGCAATTTTTAATTTTAGTGTTTGAGTACGAATGAAAATGTCTTGGTGCCAGTGTATGTGTATCAAAAACTGTGTTTGAATCACATCGTTTCATGCCATAATTTGGAGGATAGGAAAATAGAATTTTCTGAAAAGTAGTATCATCGAGTGGACCCAAGATTGAGTTATACAGAATAATTTCAACAGAGTAGTTCTGCAGCAGTGAGCTGAAGAGGATTAAGCTTGACAAATCCTTTCATTTGAACTCTTTATATGCACGTGTTCTCAGAAATTGGGAAAAGCAAGATGGCAATGGCCAATTTGAAACAACAATGAACAATTGTCACCTTAGACACCCATGAAAGCTTAATTTTGCTCCCTGAAGAATCTCCTACAAAGCTTCCAAATCCGCCTTTACTCTCTCTGGTTAATACAGTCCTCTATTAAACACACTCTTCAGCGCCAAGGTTACTCTAAGATGCCATTAAAATTGGTCTTGAATAATGTATTTATATTTGCTTTTGGGGATCGGGATGGTAGTAGGTTGTATGCAAACTTCTAAAATAAAACTTGGAGTGTCTGAAAGAACTTCATTTCACATATGACCTTTTACAGTAATTGGATCTGAATTATAATCAGTCACCTGAATCCTGAAATAGATAAAATAGTTTTTTAATGTTAAAAAGTTTTAGCCCTTCCTTGATTATCTATCAGTGCTTACAGTCCTGTGAAAATAAGATAAATGAGAAATTTGGTCTCTAATTAGACTTCACTAGATTTACAGCTTTTAATTTATACGCCAATGCAGCTCAGGCCGGCAGTAACGCAGATAGAGACGGAGCCACAGTTTTCAATTGATTTAACAATTTAATTGCAGCATTAACATCCATTAACATTTAACTAACCTTTTAAACTAACCTCAGGCACAACCTTAAAGACTAAATGAAGTAAAATTGCATATAAAAAGGTACTAACATACAGCTGTAAGAAGCCAAAGTGAATCTTGAGGGAGATTTAGCACCGCTTCCTCACATCAGGAGGAGGGAGTCTGTTTTCCTTCTTGCAAAATTCAATGGGAAAGCAGGCTCTGATTTATATGAAAGGGAAATAGGCACATTTGATGGTTATTAACTCTCATTTATGCCTTCTTGTCTATAGCGATATCTAAAAGATGCAACAGTCTTCAGTGAAGGGGCATTAATGGTCCAATGCTAAGGAATACACAGAGTGGGATATGAGAAGGGAACCACCACACCACAACTGAATGTAATGTACAAAGCTAAATATAACATTTCAGCCTCCCTACTGTAACCAGGAAACCTGGAGGATACATAGATTAAACCCAGTTAGCAGAGTCAGCCCACTTTGTTTGCTTATTTGTTTCAATGTCAAGGCTTGGGTTTCTTGGGTCAATGTTTCCCTTTATATTTGTTTCAGTTTTCTCTCTCACTTTATCTCCTTTTCCTTTTGAACAAGAGGATCATCACGGGATCAAGGATTATATATGTAAATTGCTGGAAAATTGCAGATGACGAGAGCTATTAGATTGGTTTTAAGAAAGGTAGAGACAAACATTAAGTGTAGACCTTTGGCTTAAAAAAATTAACTTTAAATGCAGAACATCTAGGTTCACAAAGGTGGTCTTCTGTCAAACTAAGAACCATCATATTGACAGAGCTGTGGTATTAAAATAATTAGAGAATTTCCTAAAACTGGGCTTTGAATGTTTCTGCAATAGGACTGAATGACTCAGCAGAGTAGTGCAGAAAGCCTGTCTGAAAGTCATCAGAACCCAGTCCTACTCTATCAGTGGGCCCAAAGGCCTGTGAGTTGGTCTCCTGAGGCCTATTCTGACATCACCCAAGGTTGCAAGATTTGGGGAGGCAGTAAAGTCTTGCAGCCAGCAGAGCCACACAGCTATATGGCCTGCTATGATGTCATCCATGTACCAGTTTGGTGATCCAGATATTCAATGCCCAGAACTAGAAGCATTGACACCAGATATTTTCACTCTGTGCTATTTTTTATGCTTTCCAGGATTTCAGTTCCAATTTATGTCACAGGTTTGTGAGGATGTAATGTATTAACTCTGCTCATCCAGGGAAGGTGAAAGTCTCTCAGACATGCTTGCTTTAGAAACCCTCTAGTAGCACCTCAGGAGTAAGGACTGTAATTAACCTTAGTAAACAGGGAGAAAAAGTGATCTGAAACACCACTAGGGTGATAATACGTTACAATCAGCTTTTTCTGTGCACATTTGGTTTAGTAATGCTTTCTATACCAATGTCACTGATGTGTGTATACTTTATCTTATTATAGATAGGAATACATCCCAATTCCACACAGGATAGGGGGGCTCTGAAGTTAGACTGTATGAATTTGTATCCTGCTTGCATCACTTGCTATTTTCATGTTCAAAGTAAGTTCTTTAAACTGTCTCTAGTTATCTTTCTTAAAAATAAAATAGAAATAATTAAAATAGCTCTTTCTTCATAGGATGCTTGTGGATGTTGAATGACAAATATTTAGCATAACACGCATTCAGGATAGTGACCAGCAGAAGTTTTTAGTTAGTAAGTGTCTGAAAGAAAAAGAAAGGGCTAGTCTCCTAAACTTAGGTTAGAATGGTATAATCAGTACCACAGACTGAGTAGCTTAAACTATGAACATTTGTTTTTGCATAGTTCTGGGGGCTGGAAAGTTCAAGGTATCATCTAATTCATTTATTGGTGAAAACTCTTTTCCTGATTTATAGATGACTGCTCCCCTGCTGATATAAGAGAGATCTTCCAAGGACACTAATCCTATTCGTGAAAGATTGACCCTCAAGATTTAATTATTGACCTTTGCCGTGAGCTAGAGGAGACTGTGGGCCAAGAAAAGAACCAGGAAGTCAGCCTGCCTTTTTAGTGAGCCAGCACCAGCTGGGAGACAATAAGACCCCCCTCCCCGCCACACACACACATACACACACTGTGTAGGAAACCAGCTGATTTGGAGGAACACATGCTGGCATGATAGCAACTGAGGTACAAAAACAACTTTATACTTGTATTGATTGATTGACTTTGCAGGCCTGGGGCTGGTAATCTGAGCATCTGTTTAGAGGATAACAATATGCATTATAGCAACTATGGGGGATTTCCTTTTGTCTTGCTTTTGAAATCCTATATTGTTTTCCCTGTTCTGTTTGTTCCATTTTATTGTTTTGTTTTATTCCCTTCAAACTAAAAATAGGAAGAAGGAGCAGGAGCACAGAGGGAAGGAGTAAGGCAGGGAGAGAGAAACAAAGGTGACAAGGAAGCAAGGGAGAGGGGGTTAGTTATCTGCAACTCTGAGAGCTATGTGTTACAATTTCGGTGTAGCTATAGTTATAGGCTGCTAAGTAGAACAAAATAAAAATTATTGAAGTTTTGTGTAAATTATACTAAAATGCAGGTGAACCATTTACCACCTTGGATTAGAAGAGACTGCAGTAAAATGCAAAGTGATAATGAATTTAAAGAAAACATAGGAGTATGTCTTCAGAACAAATTCATAATATGATATCAAAAGCATAAACCACAACAGGATAATATTGATACATTAAGCCTCATCAAAATTAAAAATTTTTACTCTGTGAAAGATGATAAAAGGATAGAAAGACTGGGGGAGAATCTCAAACTGGGAGAAAATATGCGTAAACCATATTTATTATTTAGAATATATAAAGAAATCTTACAGTGAATAATCACATTAGAAAGTGGGCAGGACACAGACATTTCTTTGAAGGCCATATGCAGATGACGAAGAAGCACATGAAAAGATATTTCATATAATTTACCAATTAGATAAATGTAAATTAAGACCGCAATGAGATATTTGGATACATCCTTAGAGGCGGACTAAAATTTAACAGAAAGTGAAATACCAAATGCTAGAGAGGATGCAGAGAAATTGGATGATCCATGTACTTTGCTGGTGTGAATATAAAATGCTCTAACCAGAGGTTGGCAGTATATTGTAAGTCTAAATATTTAATTAGTATGTGACCCTGCAATTGCATTTTTTGGCTTTCATTCTAGAGAAGTGAAAACATATTCACATTAAAAGTGTGAGGGTTCTCACTGCTAGATCTGTGAGAGCCTCAGATTGGAAGTAACCTAAATCTCCTTCAGTAGGTAAATAGTTAAAAAGGAAAAAAGTATTTCAGATGGACAGTGTGATACCAGTTAGCAGCAAAAAGGTAGCGAATTATATTAATTGATACATGGAGTAACTTGGATAGATCCCAGGTGGATTATGGTGAGGAAAGGAAAGCCAGTCCAAAAGGATAGCAACTGTAACTTATTTAGTAACCTCAAAATGACAAAGGTGTAGAAATGGGATGTAGATTAGTGATTCTCAGAGTGTAGTGACACGTGTTGTAGTTACAAAAAGGCAGCACAAGGGTTTCTGATGATGATAGAATTGTTTTTTGTTTCTGTTTTTGTTTTACTGTGATGGCCATATACCAAAATACTCACATGACAAAACTACATACAACTTAATACACAAGACACACATACACACACACACCCCTAGAAAACTGGTAAAATCTGAATTAAATCAAAGGGTTATATGAATGTAAAAGTTTTAGCTATTCAACAATATTGTATTTTAGTTACAATATGTTGCCATTGGGGAAAATTGGGTGAAGGTTATCTACAATTGTTTCAAAATAAAACATTAAGTTAAAAAAGGAGAGATATTGTAAATATCTGATACCTATGAAACAGCTTGGACTTCAATAATTCATGAGTTAGAAATGAGCTAAGAAGTCCTCTGAGCCTCCAAAGAGGATCTACACCTCAACATTCTCTTCAAAGAGAATAAGCAAATAATGAAGTGTGGAACCAAGAGCCACACAGAACCACAGATTAAGGAAATGGCCTCAAAAATTGATATCAACTCCCAATAAAAGCACTCAAAGATATCTTCCCATTAGAATTTCAGGGTTTGGTGTGTCTATCCGTTTTCCTCTAAAAGTGGGGGATTGATTGTAGTTATGCTGGGTATTATACCTATTAGTGATTTTCTAGTTTATGTTTACGTTGTTGATACAGAAATGTCACATTTTACCCAATGAAACTGTCCCATATCACCTTCTCATGCTCAGTGAAGAGACCATTGAATACCAAATCACATACAGCCCTTGAATTGTTTCTCTTGAATTGGAGGGTGTGTTTCCACAGTCACTCAAGGATTTTTGGCTAGGTTTCATGGGAGAAATGTACACATCCCCCAAGTTACATGTCTTTAGGGAAGAATACTAGACTAGTCCTGCAGCTCAAAAGAAAGAGGAACATTAATAAAGGTAGCGAGGGAGTTTATAATTATTGGCATAGTTTCCTTTAGAAGCAATATATTTTCCCTGATACAGGCTTCTCTGTGGTGTGGAGAATAGAGATAAAACATTGAAGTTTAACACAAGAACCCATAAAAACACTTATTATTTGAATGATAAGATGACCCAGAGACAAATTTTGAATAGTTTTAATACTGATTTGTACAACCTTTCTTCTCTTACTGTCCCTTATTCATTTGACAAATACATATTGTAGTCATTAAGTGTGCCAGACACTTTAGTTTTTTTTGATGTTGTTGTTGTTTATTTCTCTTGGTTATGAGGGTTGAGAAAGGGTCTGGCTTTGTAACACAGATTGGCCTTGAACTTCCTATGTAACCCTCAGGTTGGCCTCAAACTCATGGCAATCCTCCTGTATCAACTGACCAAGTAGTGGGATTACAGGTGTGCACCACCACATTCGGCACTTTAGTATAATTTCTGTTCCACTGCTAGGAGGCTTCAGATATAAAGAAGATCAGTAAGTTCACCGCTCTATGTTAAACGTACAGAGAGTAGGTGTTGGACTTAGATTTTGGTCTCATAGTTTAATTTTCCTTTATCCACAATTTTTTGCCATCACTTTCAAAGTTTTCTGTTAATGTCAATGGTTCCAGTTCTATTTATCCATTGAATGAATCATGTCTTAAACCTCAAAAACAAAAATGGCATTGTTTATTCACCTGATTATCTTTTCATGGAGTACTAAACTCAGGAAGAAGGCTCTTGCCAAAGAAGAGAGTCAAAAGTGAGGGATAGCAGTTAGGTAATGTCCAGAAGGGTAAAGTGGAACAACCAAGAGTGAGCCAGTTGAGGTTAAGTTCCAGTAAGTATGAAGTTGAGAATAAATCAAGGATTTAGATCCAAGATACTATCAAGTGGAGAGAACAGAAACAAGTCTTAGAAATCTCTTAAGTGACAAGAGAGAGCAGAGTTAAAGTCAGAGAGCCAAAGTCCAGAAGGGCTTAGTCACCACTCCCCAGGGCTGTAATGTTGAGTCTCTGGTGTCTCTGACATGTTTTCCTGTCTGTGGAACACCCTGTAATATCAAAAGCAAGTAGAGTTTGTCATCTATAAATCCTTAAATCCACAAATGACTCAATCCTGTTTAAAGCTAAGGTCAGTCATGATTTACATGCTGTATAATTACAGAAACAAGGAAAAGATTCTTGAATTGGGCATTTTCATTAATATTTTTAAATGTATCTTACTTAATTTACAATGTAACCCTGTGAAGTGATGCTTATCATTCCTATTTCTATAGAATAAAGAAGGCTTGGAGAATCCAAAAAATTTACTAAAGATTACAATACTAGTGGATGCCAAAATTTGCACCAATACACATCATATTCCATATTGCTTTTTATCATTGAGCTAAACTATTGTAATATACAAGAATTAATAGATTGTTTATAAAATCCACATAGTTCTAAGATAGGTATCTGAAATCTTAATGCTCAAAACCTCCCCACTCATGACTAATCTGGGATTTCCTTTTCTTTTCTAAACTCCCAACCAAGAGTTTAACCTATTTAGCTTATTTTTATAAAACAGATGATAAACAGGACCTGATGGAAATCCTGAAAGCAAAATGCTGCCATCAGGAAGAAATCAGACAGCCAAATGTGAGTCAGGCTTGAAGCCCAGAATGCACTGGTATGTGTCCACCTGCTGGCCAGTGTTCTGCCTCTTTAGCCTATGTCAATCTTTACCTTACAGACGTATATCACTGGATTAGACTAACAGAGTGAGAGACCAAGAGGTGGACAGTGAGTTTCTCAGTAGGAAAAAAAAAAAAAAAAGTGGGACCCTTGGGCATTGGTGGTATCTATGCAAATTTGACATCACTAAATTTTTCTTTCAAGGTATATTTGCTGAAAATTTAGGGATTTGTAAAGATGTACATTTTGCTATTTTAATTTTGTATTAGTTTGTTTGTTGTATATAACAATTACATTTCTTGTGATGAACTGGTACATGTACATAAGTCATCTTAATGTTTTTTATCTTTTCTTCTCCCTTTCAACTCCCTTCTCTCTCTTGATCTTCTTCCCTTTTGCAAAAGATATTCTTATTATCTACCTTCATTTTCCTCTTTATTTGTATTTTGGGTTTCTCAATCTAGACCCATATCTCCCACCATGTACTAAAACTAAAATCAAAATGGATCAAAGTTGTAAATGCTAAAACAGAAACAATCTGATGGGGGTAAAATAGATAAAACTCTTAAAGACACAAGTTTAGGTAAGGACTTTCTGAACAGCACCCACTTGAACAAGAAATAACATCAAGGATCAGTAAATGGGATCATATTCAATTAAAAAGAAACTTCTGCACAGCAATAAAACCACCAAAAGAGTGAAGAGACAACATACGTAATGGGAAAGAGTTTTTAGTCACTGTTCCTTAGACAGATGACTAATATCAAGAATATAAGCCGGGTGTAGTGGTGTACGCCTTTAATCCCAGCACTCAGGATACTGAGGTAGGTTGAGCATTATGAGTTCGAGGCCAGCCTGGGCTACAACGTGAGCACAAGGCTGGCCTGAGCTACATAGTGCGACCCTGTCTCAAAAAACTAGGGCCGGGAGTTTGGCTCAGCAGCTTAAGCGCCTCTTTGCCTGGTGTGAGGTTGTGAGTTTTATCCCTGGTGCCAGAGGAAAAAAAAAAAAAAGAATATAAAAAGAACTCAAAAGGTAACTCCTCCCTCCACCAAATCAAAAAATGGCAAATGAAATGAGTAGACACTTCTGAAAATCCAGTTTTATAAGATATTCCTAAAGCATCTTCATAAATTTTAGGCTTTTTTAATGAAATAAATATATCTAATACAAAGAGAACCATCTTGAGTATAAGAAGAGAAAATATCCCCAAAATGATTCAATTTTTGAAAACTTTTTTTTAAATTTGTATGCCTGTCATCATCATTAATGAACTAAGAACCTCAGATTTATTCATCTTTTTTCCCTTTATAACATGTATAGTGTGTGATACATACTGAACATTTGATGGGTGTTTATTAAAGGAAGCTATGATTTTGTGAGACTCAGAGGTTAGCTACTTTATTTGAAATCTGTACACCCATGTGAAAGTAGCAACTGTTTAGTCCTTTCCATTTTTATCAACTAAATTGTAAGTGTGCTTTTACAGAAATGAATTGGACAAAAAAGATGAGGTATTTCTATATAATGGAATACTACTTAGCTATAAAAAATGATAAACTACACATTTTCACTCTTAAATGGATGTGCCTTGAAAATATACTTCTCAGTGAGCTAAATAAGTCACACAAATGTAACCATCCTTTGTTGCACTTGTGTGACGAACTGAAAGAAAATCTATGTGTATAAAAAGTTAAGATAGTTTAAGAAAAAGAATTTTGAGTGAAAAGGAGTTTTCACAGGGTTATTTTCAGATTTCATTTTTAATGCGAAATGTTTTTTTGAAAATAATAGAGCAGTCATAACAAAAATAAAGATAGTCATATAACTGGTTTCTCTTGATTCACTGAGGGGAAAGTTTTGTGTTAATGATTTTCTGGATGTTAATGTTTCATGTCTGTATCTTACACCCTACACAAGTGCTGTGAATATAACAATTGGCCTGTTGTGAAATTCTGTTTTACTTCAATTTCTTATTTTTCTTCTGTTTAAAATAAAAAAAAAGAAGAAGAAATGAATTGAAAAAGTAGTTACTTCCTACACAACCCTGCTCTTCTAGAGACAGCGTTCTGAAGAGTAGGCATTGTTTCTGCTCCAAGTACGTTTCTAGACAAGTGAATTATGCTGGACTCTAAATGACCACAATGCAGAAAGGTTCCTTCTTAGCATGGCTCACCATTGGCCCTTCCCTGCCAGGTGAGCTTGTGATGAGAAGGCTCCTGACAGAGAAAAGAATCAACAGCTCCATGAAGCAGAGGTGGACCTAGTGTTCTGGAAACTTCTGCTTGCTCCCTCATTGCCTTTGAGCTGAATCAGAATCAC
Organism: Dasyprocta punctata; assembly: GCA_004363535.1. Taxonomy (NCBI): domain Eukaryota; kingdom Metazoa; phylum Chordata; class Mammalia; order Rodentia; family Dasyproctidae; genus Dasyprocta; species Dasyprocta punctata. Next base: position 11,760 of record RJWM01016051.1, on the reverse strand, counting down.
ATGGGTGAAATATAAATTTTGTTTCCTGTTCCCACCATGGAGACCCTGGGGAGATACTGTAAGTATAATGTAGTACAGAAACTCAGCCTTTGTTTTATAAGAGTTGGTAACTGTAAGTTGCAATCCATAGGTCTATTGAAACATCAGAAACCTCTAGGTTGAGCACAAAGATGTTGCTTTGTAGAATTTTCCTTGTTTCTCTGAGCAGATAGAACATTCATTTGTCTTCCTCTTACCATTTATTTCATTGCATAACTCTTTTTAGGCCTATACTTTGTTAAACGCGATGATTATTACTACAGTTTTAAAATATATTACTAAACTTTATGCTTATCTTGATCTAAATACAGATGCAAATGAACAAAGCATTAAATATTACCCAGGCTTGCAAGCAAAGGGAATCTGGCAAATGCATATGCTGGGACAATATCTCTAAGACACAAAAGTTATAATTAAAGAAAAACACTAAATTTTCATGAAGACATAGGTGGTAAACTATTTGTTAAATATTTAATAAAATGAGACTGTTTTAGCCTTTGCTTGTTTAATTTTAGACATTAAAATGATTAGCAAAGTAGTTTCAAAATTTGAAATGCTCCCTGATGGTGAGGGAATTACAAAAGAACTATGGTAGGAATTTCAAATAATACAACATTTTTTGAAAAAACATTTGTCAATATGAACAAAATGTCCTTAAAATGTCCTTACCAAGTTCAATAGTTTATTAAAACCTGGACTAAAGGAATAAAATAAAATGCAGAAAAATGTGCTAGAAGCAGAATGGTCATTTCTGTGCTATGCAAAAATGTAAAAATTTGAAAACATAGAAAATCAAAAATCAAAGGGTTAAGTAAGTTATGGGACAAGTGAATGGAGATTTATAATCACATGACAAAAACATTTTATGTGATTTGAGCTAAATAAACTGTAAACTGACTATACATCCTACAAATAATAGCAAGAGAACTAGAAGGAAGGGGAAACACATCCAACAATATGTTGTATTCAGCGTGCTTGGTTTTGCATAGTTCTTTGCCTTCACTTTCTTATTTCACCAAGAAATATTAATTTATAATATATATTTAAGTTAATTATCAAAGATAAAGCTTCTCCAGAACTAACAGAGTGGTGGGACAAGAGTTTGGTATCTAAAACACAATTTGTCCTCTAAAATACTGCCTTCCTGTGTAATATCAAACCAAGGATGGGATGAATACCACAGTTCTTCCTGAAAATGCTTAAGTTCAAATGAAACAAAAAACTGAAACCTATCTCCTACCCTCTCTCTTATCTACTCTTAGTTTCACTGACAGCATCCTTCATTTGTCAAAAGTGATCTCTTATCAGGGTGAAGCGGGGCCGGGGGGATGTGTGATGCTGTTGGTCACTTACTGGAAATGAACATAGAAATCATGTCGGAGACCTGAGGCATTATGAGGACCTTCAAAGAGTCTCTGAGGAGCATTTTGCTAATCTCTGCTTCTGTTATGTTTAAATAAGCCCAATACCTACTCAACACAAAATCTATCAAAGTTATGAAGAATATAGTGGCAAAAAGCTCTTCTTTTTCAGATGAAACTAGTATCTACACACATATGCACATGCACACACACACACACACTCATCAAATTATCATCATTTTGAAATCCTTTCCTCTTCTCTCCTCCTTCTTTCTGTTCTTCAAGCATACTGCTCTTCCTCTTGTCCACTATGTCTCTAACTAGCAATTTTCCAGGCACAGCATCTATGGCTTTCAGTGACAGGCAAATAGTTATAAACATGTTGAGAGGGTTCCCCACCCGAGATCCACCCAGCCATAATGGCGACGGTGCTCCTTCTTCCCAGCAATCACCGCAACTCCTTCCCATAAGCCCTTGGCAAAACCCACGCACGGGAAAAATAGCCCAATCACCTGTCACTACCGCATAAAGGAAGTTACTTTGACTTCCTAAATCCCCCCTCACTACCTCCCAAGGAAGCTACGTCAACTTCCTAACTCGCGCCTCTGCCCGAGCTTAGTTCAATCCCCTTTGGCCACTACCTCCTAAGGAAGCCAGTCCCCGGCCATGTGCCGGCAGTGAGTTGTCACAGAGTCCTTTCCGTGGTGGCTCCCTCCGTGCCTGCATTAAACTTTTTCTACCCTGCTGCCTCCCTTCTCTGATTCTTGTGCCGCTTTAGATTGAGTATCCCAACATTTGACTCAATCACATGTGAGAGCAAATTATGCTGCTAAACTTACAACAGCAGCCTATGCTAACCTCTGAGACGTGGCTCAAGTCTTTGTCATTGCAGCAGCACATTGTATTCTCTCTGGAGCGGCATTTCCCTCCTACAATCATAATCACCCTAACTACTGATAAACGTAACCCAAACTAATTTTAATGATGTTAGATAGTATTAAAAAATTTCACTGTTATCCAAGTGTTATTTTTGACTGAATCCTCCTCTGGTGAGTCAGAAGTAATGCTAAGGTGTTGGCATTGTGGCATTGCCTCCAGTTCTGTCCATCCTCATTACCAGCTTCTCCACTAAGTCCTTAGTTGGAACATCCAAGCTACTCTGGGTATACACATAAGTAGACAAATTTTCAGCATAATTAATTATGTGACAGTATTTCTCATTCTTTGAAGCATCAAAGCAACACCTTTCATTTTCATTGTAATTCCCATATCTGCAGCATATTTTCCATGCATCAAGTTTCCCTTGCTGCCCAAGATGTCTGGATATAAAGCTACCTGAATGGAAAAGAAATGCTCCACCACATTCTCTTTTTTTTTACACTAGAGAAAAGCCAGAGTTGGCCTGAAAAGGTTTTAAATATTATGCAAAGTTGCCAAGGGCAGAGAGACATTTAACCTTACACCAGGGAGTAAATTTCTGGTAAGCAAGTTCATTTGTAGAGGTGGCCCTGGCTTTGGACAAATGTCCTGACACTGTATAAATGAGAGTGGACCTGGGAGCCTGGATCACATTTCCCTATGGGTATTGGAAGGCTGACAGACAGGCAGCTCTGAGGACTGGATATTTGGTTTGAGTTTGTAAAACACTTGCCTTTTTTCAAATCACCTAGCAAAATATTTTAAAGCTCTGATGAAGTAGCTAACTCTAGTTCAGTAATCTTAAGGAGCAATGAGTCCTTCAGTCTTTGTAGGTGAGATGTTTCTCTTGCAGGCAACATATAGATGAGTGTTGTTTTATAATTCACTCTTGTCAGTCTGTCTTGTAATTGTAGAATTAAGACCAATTATGATTTGGAGGTATATACTGATTGCTGTCACTTTATTGGATATGTTCCATTGTTTTACTCATTTCTGTTTCTCATTCACTTAATTATGATCCCAGTTAGATTTCATCTTTCCTATGACCTCATGGTTATTGTTCTCATTATCGGTGTTTAGGATTCTCTTAAGTATTTCCTGCAGTGCTGGCTTGGTAGTCATAGATTTCTTTAGTTTATCCCCATCATAGAAAGCCTTTATTTCTCCTTTGATTTTGAAGGAAAACATTGCATAATATAATGATTTTGGTTGGCAATTATTTCCTTTATGAACTTGAGAAACTTCACACAAGAAGTTGTGCTAGTCTTTAAGGTTTCTGTTGAGAAATCTGTTATTCTGATAGGTTTGCCCTATAAATCATTTGAGGCTTCACTCTAACAGCTTTTACTGTTCTTTGTTCTGAATTTCTGGTATTGTGACTATGATGTGTTATGAATATATACTTTTCTAGTCAAGTCTATTTGAGGTTCTACATAGCTGCTTTACTTGGATTTTCATCTCATAACTTAGGTTTGGGAAGTTTTATACAATAATTTCATTTTGTAGATATATTGTGCCATTTATCTGTATTTCAACACCCTCCTACAAGATGATGATTCTTATTTGCTCTTTTAAAGTTGTTTAGGAGGTCTTGAATAATCCTCATTTTTTCTTGTTCTTTTTTGTTATTATTACTGACTGAATGTTGTAGTACATCCTCTTCGTCTTCATGTTCTTGTACTTGCTTTTGTGATTCATTTTGCCTACCACTGAGACTTTCAATTGAATTTGAAATTTGATTTACTGTGGTTTTCACTTCTGAGATTTCTTTTTGACCCTGTTTCATGGAAAGCTTTCTCTATTAAAAAAAATAAAACAACAACAACAACAACAAAAAAAAACAAATAGTCTTTGATATCCTGCATCATTTTCCTTAATTCATTCAGCTGCTTACCATTACCTTCCTGAGCTAACTGATCATCTTAGTAACTGACCCAGTCAGCTACTTACTTGCTTCTTTGATCTTTTAATCATTTTAGCTTTCAGTTTTTTTCAATTCTTTGCCTCCAATTTCATCTACTTCAGTATTTGGTGGTTCAGCTTTGGTGGCTTAAGAATTTAGGAGGCATCTTGTTGCCTTCTATCATGATTTGAGTCTAGATGTTCCCCCAAGGCCTCACGAAGTCATGGAGGTGGACTTCTAGAGTTTGTGAATGACTCATGGTCCAGTGACCCTGTTTCATGGAAAACTCTCTCTATTAAAAAAAAATAAAACAACAACAACAACAAAAAAAACAAATAGTCTTTGATATCCTGCATCATTTTCCTTAATTCATTCAGCTGCTTACCATTACCTTCCTGAACTAATTGATCATCTTAGTAACTGACCCAGTCAGCTACTTACTTGCATCTTTGATCTTTTAATCATGGGTGTGAGTGCTACACCTAAGTGGGTGTGGCCTATATACAATATAAGGGAAAGAGACTTCTCTCCATGCTCCTCCCCTTTTGCTGTTGTTACTTATGATGTTTACCGCTGCCATGAACTGTTGTCATGTGCCACTCTTCCTGGGAGCCAGTTGATTATGTACTGAAACCTCCACAAACTGTGAGCTAAATAAACCTTTCCTTCCTTCATTTTGAGCGATGAAAGTAAAGTAACCAAGGTACCTTCTATTCTCATTACAATTCTGTTTCAGTGTTGAGGCTTACAAATCAGATGGGTGTTCTCTCTTTTCCAATTTGTGGGGTGATTTTTGGTTGAGTGGTTTTCCTTTTGTGATATTCTTCCAAATTATGACTCTGTTTTCATGTTTCATCATTATTTTTGAAACATACTCTACCGGATATGATATTCTTGACAAGTTCTCTTTTTATTCTGCAATTTGAGTGTGCTTAGGTGCTTTTCTCTGACTTAGTTGTTTTCCATGAAATTAATGTATTAACCACATTTGGTTGCTTTGTATATGATCAACCATTTCCCTAACTGCTATCTTTTTTGTTGTTTTTAATATTTTGCCTATAGTATGGCTATAATTTGAACTCTTTATATTTACTGTGTTTGGAGTTTGTTAATCTTCATGAACATGTAGATTAGATTTCCAACATTTAAAACCATTGTTTCTTAGAATACATATATATTTCAAAAGTATATATGTATGCATATGTCTGTTTGCATTCAAAAGATATTATCTATGCATCTACATGCTTCTGTTTCTTTTCTGATACTCTCATTTTGTGTATTATATGCATTTAATAGTGTTCTATACATGTGATTCTACTTTTAGTTATTCATTTTCCCATTGTTTTTTAGATTGCATAATTTTTATTGATAGCCCATCAATTTTAGTGATCCTTTCACCATTTCATATTTACCACTGAGCCCAGGTAGTGATTTTTTAGGATTATTTTTCTTTTCAAATGAAAATTTCCCTGTGATTCTTTTCATAATTTTTATCTCTTTATTGGTACTCTGTGTTTAAAAGTAATTTTCATCATGACTCTGCATGACTTTCTAGAAACTAGAGTGGGGTACAGTGGTGGCCCATTACTTGCACTGTCCACTGTTAAAAAGCCTGTCCGTGAGTGAAGCTCTGAATGGAGACAGCAGCCTCTGAGGTTCTTGACTTACTTTTTTCAGTTAGAAACCTCCATCTTACTGCTGACTTGGGTCTATAGTGTTTTGAATTCATGCTGTCAATCTACCCTACTTGAAGTAGAGTCTACTCTAGTAGTGAGATCTGGTGCTATACTTTGTATTTTAAGAATCCACCAAAGGTTCATGTTTGAAAGATTTGTTCATCACCTTGTGACTTTTTGGGAAAGGGTGGAACCCTCTGGAGGTGAGATACTGGAAAGTAGTTAGGGCACTGGGCATATGCTCTTGCCAGGCAAAGTGGGGTCCTTACCCCTTCTTCTAGTTTTCTTTCTTTTTACTTTCTAGACACCACATAGTGAGCAGCCTTGCTTCACCACACACTTCTGCCTTGTGTCACAGCCTAATGTAATGGGGCCCAATGACCATGGATTGAAACCTCTGAAAGCATGAGCCAAAAGAAGATTTTCCTCTTTGTAAGCTATTTATCCCAGATATTTTGTCACATGGAGATGACTAACACAGCTGACCTCTCTCTTGTCCCTGCCCCAAACCTACGTTTTGTAGTACAAAGCCAGTGTGATAAGATATGGCACATCACTCCAAAGGGGAAGGTATAACCTTTGACTGAAATATAGTGAAGGCATTTCAACATTTTGACTATATATATATATATATATATATATATATATATATATCCTGTGAAGGAGGGGGTGCAGATCATGACTCACCGCAGATTCTCTCTGCTGAAAGCTCTAGCAGATTTTGTTAAATATGTATTTCTCTATTTGCTTTATGTACTTTAGAAAATTTCCAAAGACTATAAGTTATTTTTTTCAGCTTAAATATATTTTTTCCAGTAAATATCTGTTTCTCTTGGTTTTCTACCCACTTTTTCCTACCACCATTCTCAAAATCAATCCTTCATCATAAAATGATTTATTCCTCAATTTCACAAAGAGAATATATATTTCTACTTATTTGTACACTTATCCAACATTTTGTAGTTTTTCATGTACAAATATTGTGTTACTTTTGTTTAATTTGTGATTTAGCATTTTATTCTTCATGTCAGTGCTGTGGCGAATATGATTGCTTCATTAGTTTCATATTGCTAGTGTTTGCTCCAAATATCTAAGTATATAGTTTGTAACAGAGAAATATGTGAAGGATAGTCAGTGAGAATGAACAGAAGCTATTTATTTAGCACTAACTATAGCCGAGGAGTTAGCCACCATAAATTGCATTTGGTAGAGACTTAAGTGAGGAGCAATGGCAAAGCTTTAGAGAGAAACAGTGAAAGACTTAACATGTGCTTTCATTGCAGGTTGCTGGCATGGGGAAGTTGGCTGTGGACTAAGTTGAGCTTATGTGTTTGGTTTGTGAAGTGTATTTGGTTTCTCTGATCCTGAGATTTAAATGGGGACAATGCAAGTGGTTGCAATCATTGAATAATTCCTGACTATTCTGGACCAACTGCTGCAAAGGTATTTGCCAGAACCCTATTCTCCTGTATCATCTGGCCATTGTCCATTCATGCACTCAAGCTTTCAGTATGTTGATCTTGTTGTTTATTATTCTACTGAACTCATTTACTAATCTAGAAATAATTTTATAGATTCTTAGGATTTTCTACATGCAGAATTGTATCATCTATTGTATTAGCTGTGAACCAAGCAGTTTTGCCTCTTTATTTCATTCAGTTCTTTATTTCTTTCTGTCATTATACGCAAGGATTAACCAGTGTAATTATCTCTGTCAACAAGAGAGCAATGCAAACAAAAGCTTAAATGATTCTCAAAAAAGCAACTGAAAATAATAAGTGATTTTGTAAAGATGTAGAGTAGAACCATGTATCTATATTTAAGTATCTGTTTCTAAAATCTAGAAAGCATCAACTAAAAATTAACAAGATCAAAATTATTTCCAGTAGTACAGAAACACATAAAATACCTGAAGGCAAATATAATATAAATATATGCAAGATATCTATGTTAAAAAACACAAAACTTGGTGACAAAAATTAAAATTGGACTGAGTAGATTGTGACAAGCATATTTTGTATCAAAGATTCTATTTATTTAAGGTTCTAATTATTTCTACATTTATCTACAGAGCCAACATAACCTCTAAAAATATTGACCAAATATTTTTATTAAAATACAGAAGTTGGGACTAAAATTCATATGCAAAGACACAGTTCCTGGCATAATGAAGACAGTCATAAAAAGTAAGATTTTCCTGTTTGAAAATTTAAACTTTCTGTGTATTTTCAGCTTTTATGTTCATGTTTGATTAAAGACATACAGACAACACAATGTATCAGCAAACTTTAATATCTAAAAAAGATGGAGTAGCAAGGAACACATCTATTCTCTCACCTGAAACAAATAAACAAAAATTTAACTTTTCAGAGTGTACTAGCTTTTGTGTCACCTGGCAAAATTCCATGGCAGAAGGATTTATTTTAGTTAATGGTTTCTGAGGATTCAGTCCATGGTCTGCTGGCTCCAAGACAGCAACATCATGGAATAGATGTAGGACAAAGGACATCTGACCAACTCATTGCAACTGGGAAGCAGAGAGCAGAGAAAAAGCACTAGAGAAGAAGGACCCAGAACTAGAAAAATATATTTCCTAAGGTCATAGCTCCTTGACTTTCCCAGGTACACAGAGATATGTGCTTTTCTAATTTCTCTGAAGTCAAGTTGACAGTAAAGATTACTTTTCACACATATGTTCATATTTCTGAAAAAGATAAACAAGCATATAACCTAGTCATCTCGTTTCTGCATGCTCACCAAAGATAAATGTAAGACTATATTCATAAAATACTCGTATGCAGACCTTCTTAGCAGTCTATCTGTAGAAACCAAAATGTGAATCAAGTCATGTCACATATCTTTCAATATCTGATTGAATAAAGAAACAATAGTATATGTATTCCTGGCAAGTCACACAGTAATAAAAACAAATAAATGGGTTATTTTTATGTAATTTATCATGGTTGTATCTCAAAATAGTTAAATGCTGAGCAAAATGTATCAAATACACAATAGCATGTATTATATGCTTCATTTATATATAGGCAGAGATATTTATATCTGACCAAAACTCATATCTATAGAGTATACAAAATTCTATAGTACAAAATTCATAAAGCTAAACTAATTAAAAATTACCCTTTAAATATTTAAACAGACACTACATAGGAGAAATACTGATTAAAATATAATAAGTTGTTTTTGAGGGAGGAGGCATGAGAAAATCTCCAGGATGATTTAAGCGTGTGACAGGGCTGTGACTTGTCAGGGAATATTATGTGTCAAACTGACACAACTCTACACCTCAGCTACATGTAGTATTTGCTTCAGGTTTAAAATAAACAAACCTGTATTATCTTTAGTAAACTATCATAAAATATAACTGAGACATAGATTAGGCTTTTAATAGTAAAATATTATTTTTCTATATCCATGCAATTCATATAAAATTCATCTTGATGATGAACTAATCTTGGGGAACTACTGGGCCTTCCCATTATTGCTTCATAAAGTCACAAGTGTATCTCAATGACAAAATGTCTTATTATGTAAGATTGGTGTACATTATTCTATAAATTCAAAATCATTCTACTATTTTCCATCTCCATTAATGTCACATTAGACTAAAACTCCTCAGGAAATATATACTGTGAGTATATGCACACTGAAGGAATTAATTATGATTGATTTCATTAATTATCTGTGTCTAATGCCTTCACAGTAATGGGGTGGTTAAAATACTGAGTCAGTAGTAAACGGCACACCTAGTGATTACTTGACTACATTCCTCAATGCATTGTTCTTTCTTCAAGGACTAAATGAGTTTTTAATGTTATATAAATTTTTGATTAAACATTTTGTTTTCAGGTAATTATAGACTCTTCTATAGTCCCTAAAAAAGGATTGGAAAGAGCCTGTGTACCTTTTAACCCGTACTCCCCAAGAGCCACATCTTGCAAAATTATAATGCCTCAGTCAGGACATTGAGATATGTAGAGTAATGACACATAACAATCTATGACCATCAAAATTCTTGAAGTTTCTTTTTGTAGGCATATCCACTGCTCCTCTGTTTCAACTCTCTTATAAACCACTGATAAACTCCACTTTGTTCTCAGCTTGTATAGCATTTTTATTCTTTTTTTTTTTTTGTACAGGGGATGGAACTCACAACCTCCAACCCTGTGCCTGCCAGGCAGGCACTTAGGCCACTGACTAAATCCCCAGCAACATTTTTATTTATTTCAAAGATGTTACATAAATGGAATCATGCAGTATGCAGTCTTCTGGAATTGACATTTTATGCAACATAATTCTCTGAATATTCACTCTGATAACTACAATTATCAATTTCTCCTTTCTTTTTAGTTCTAACTGATATTCTGTATACAAATAGTACCACACTTTTTTTAAAATCATTCCCCCACTAAGCAAATCTAGGTTATTTACTTCTACTTTGTGGTTATTATGCATTAAATTGCTGTATACATACAATTATAGGTGGAGTAAACATGATTTTATTTCTATGGTTTAAATATAAAAGAGTGAAATTACTGGAGTTGCATGATAGTTACATTTTTAGTTTAATAGGATATTCCCAAACAATTCACTAGTGTAGTTCTACAATTTTACTTTCTAACTATTTCTATACAAATAGTGCAATTGTACAATATCCTTGTCAGTATTTAATATTGTCAGTATCTTTTGATCTTAATCATTGTGAAAAATTTGTAGAGGTATCTCATTGCAATTCTAATCTCTAATTCTTTAATGACTAACGATGTTAAATGTCCTTTAGCACACTTAAAGCTACATTCATATACTCAAGTGAAATGTCACTTGATGTCTGTGCTAGCCTTTCATTACAGTGACGAAATGATCATCACAAGCAATTTAAAAGAGGAAAATGCTTATTTGTGCTCAAGTTTACAGAGATTTCAGTCCATAATTGTGAGGTTCACATTTTGTTTCTTTGGCTTGAAGGTGAGGCAGAAGGTTACAGCACACATTGTGGTCGCTGAGAGGATGAATGTGAGAAGGTCAACCAGGAAGGGTCAGGGACCAGACAGTCCCCAGGATGTGAGTCCACTTTTGAAAACTGCTTGTAATTTCTAGTATTCAAATTTATTAAACTTTCCTTGAGTGAAATAATTTGGCACTGCAAAATGTTTTAGGGTGAATTTTGTTACAGTTTTAATCCCAATAAATTTCATCGGTTTAAGCACCAAAAATTTTACCTGTGTCTTTTTCTAGTTTTCTAACTAGATTTTTTTTCTTTTGGTACTGGGGATCAAACTCACGACCTTGTGTTTGCCAGGCAGGCATTTATGCTGCTGAGCTAAATCCCTGGCCCTATAATTAAGTGTTTTGTTCTTCTCTCTTGTGTTTTGATTTTTTTACCATTGAGTTTTGGTAGGTCTTTATATAGTTTGCATACTAGTGATTTTTCAGAAATATACTTTGCAAATATTTCTTCTATTTTATAGATTGCTTCCTCTTCACAATAAAGTTCATCATAGAGAAAACATTTTTTAGTGTTGAGAATGTTTCCTTTTGCAGATCATGCTCTTGATATGTAAGAACTCTTAATTAATCTATCTGTAGAATCTTATCAGTTCTCTTATTCTTGTTCTACTTTTAGAGTTTTACATTTCACATTTAAATCTACAATTCATTTTGATTACTTTGGGTGTGAAGTGTAAGTCTTGGGTTGTGGCTCATTTTTTGTTCTGTAGATATTCAACTACTTTAGCACCATTTTTGATATTATTATTTTTCTTCCATTTAATTTTGTTTGAACATTTGTCAAAATTCCTTGTGCTTGTTTCTGTGCATTTATTGTGGGTTCTCTATTGTGTTTATT
>RJWM01016050.1:0-46511 GCA_004363535.1 Dasyprocta punctata | reverse complement strand
ACTACGATCTGCCAAATGTTCAAGGATTCTCTGGGATTGGGTGGCATTTAACAATTCTAGCTATATTTTTGAAGCCTTGCTCTATTTCAATTACAAGAACTGGAAACAGTCTAAGTCATTATATTTTGCCAATCTCCTTTTAATATGCAAAGAAATGGTAATATCTGTAGTAAACTTTATTATGAAATCTATATAAAAACAAGAAAATTCAACAGAGTAAGACAACTAAAATGAGGCCTAGAAATTGGTGTGAATGTGATCTATTGTGTCATATTGATTTGATAAAACAGGCAACTGATTTACTGGAGTATTGAAAAAAATCAACTGTCTTATTTGCTCCTTGTTTGTGCCCTTAGGATTATACAGGAAAACAAAAGCTCTTTTCACTTAGGTAATCAATAGATGTCAACAACTGAATGGGCAAAAATTATTCAATTTCAGAAACATAAATTGCATAGGATTTAAAACCACTGAAAATTTATACACCTATAATTTAATTGCATGGGTGTGTGAGTTGGTTATTGGCCTATTCAGAAATGTTTCACCTGTAATATTTATACTGGCTCCAAAACAATGTTCTTAAAAGGAGAAGACACCCAAATATTTAGAGGTTTGAATTTTCAGGGTATTGGAAAATTTTAGCAATCCTGTGAATCTTTTCCACTTTTATAAAATGAAAAATTTAAATCATTTTATCTCTGATCATTAAGTCACACCCGTGAACACATGAATTTAATGAAGGATTTCTGAGTTCTCTAGTAAGGTATATCTGCTTTCAAGCTGCTCTGTGTTCACAGTCCAATATGCAGTAATAAAATTCTTACTTTTTGCCAGTTTGACTCATCAGTCAGTAAGCCAATTTTCTACTTAATGAACAGATTTGTGATGGTGTAACTGTTTCTTGAGGATAGAAATTTAGACCAAATTGATTTTAGATCTGATTCTAGGGAATGATAGCTATGACTTAAGCATTGTTTTAAAAACTATACCAAAATTTTAAAGATATGTTTAAAGAAGTTCAGAAATAAGTATTTTAAAAATAAATTCTTTGTTGCTGCTGGGAGAAAAAATAATCATCTCATCACCAGAGTTGTTTTCCATAACTTCCACACTCAGACTGATGCTCCAGAGAGAATCCACATCTCATTGAATTCACATGAAAAATAGACACTCTTAAACTTTATTATGAATTTATCCCATAATAATGGGCAAATGATCATGTAATTTCTAATCTTAGTTGTCGTTCTCTTATTTTCTTTATTCAATCATATTTAAATTGTCAGAGATATTCATAAATGTAATTGTGTTTCTATTTTGTGACATTTCTATCATTAAGAAAGATAAAAATAATTAGCATTTGTTATGAAGAAAATATCTTCAGCTATCTATATGTACTATTTAAATTATATTTTAAGTTCCTTTTAATAATCAGATACTTGCAGGAATATTTAAAACCAGTCTTATTTAAAGCAATGTGTTCCAGCTAGATACAATTAGAGCTTATGTAGGTTTCTTAAATATTTTATAATTTCAAAAATTTCAATAGCCTATACATGACCTGACTATTTAAACACTATCATAATATATGTTGCCTTATACAGAAAATACCCCTTGGAAAAAGTTTAGTAAACTAAATATAGGTATACAATCTTGAACACATTTAGGACAACCATAAGTTTGAGGCCAGCCTGGGCTATAAAGAGAGAGAGAGAGAGAGAGAGAGAGAGAGAGAGAGAGAGAGAGAACAGAATTATATGTAGAGAGAAAATTGAGACAAGTTATGAGAAAACATGAATGGGCATGCCACTTTAAAAAAATAAAAGAGAAATGAAGACATACTAGACAGACCCTAGTTTTAATGAAATACAGTGACAGCAAACAAAAGCAGTCAATTAAGTACAGTGCCAGAATTTGCACACACTAATATGGTATATACCCATTAAACACCCAATGTAATTCAATAAATCATGATTATTTTTCAACAAATGAAATTACACCAGCTCTGAGTCTTCACCTTTCCATTCGTTCATGTAATCCATTATAAAGGTTAATATCAATCTATATCCATCTCAGGGAGGATATAAATACACATTGCCATATGAAAAATCACACTCAGAATTTTAATAACTGAATTTTAAGACATCTGATGGGTTTTTAGTCTGATTTCTTATTATCTTGGATTCCATTGTCTGCAAATTTAAAAAGTTTATGGGACTGTAGATGCTTAATACTATGCTACTTTTAAGCAAGATACAAATTAATAGAAACTTTAAAGTATTCATGAGATTATAACAAATTTTATAAATAGAATTTAGCAAAAGCACTGAGTGTAATAGGAGATAGAAACAGTATAACACTTGAAATTTCTCATTTGGAATTCACCTCAATTAGGTCAATATTCAAAATATCTTTATGTTGACCTTTCACAATGAAATTGATATTTCTAAAACTTTAGAAAGAAGGAACATAAGATTAAAATAAAGCAATTGAATTCTAGAGAAAGTCCATAGAACTGCTTTCAGTGGCATGTTTTATGAAGAAAACAGTTATTTATTTTCGTGGAAGGGTTCATGTGCAACTTGCTTATAATCACACATCCAGAATGTGTCTTTTATGTCTGTATGTCTGTAAAATTGACATGACCAAAATTTTCCATTATATAAATTATTAATCTAAAAAATATCTTCTCTCTTTTCCTCTCCTGACAGTAATGATTCAACTGGTACTTCTCTCTTGTCTTTATTGAAATAAAAGTTGTAAATTATTTTCTCCTGGGTTGCTAAGGCAAAAGATAATAGGAAATTGAAGGTTAACATAATTTTTCCTTATTTTCTGTGTCTTAAATTTGTTTTTCAACTTTTCTGAGAGCTCGCTAATATATTAAATTTTTCTTTGGGTCACTGAAGATTAGTAAAAGTATTATATTTTAATTAAATGCATATAAAGGAGATATTGAAATAGAGACTTAAAAAAGATCACTTTCATATTGTGCCTCACATGTGTAATCCCAGCACTCTGAGATGCTGAGTCAGGAGGATTGCCAATTCAAACCCAGTCTGAACAACTTAATGAATTACCAAGAACCTGTTTCAAAATTAAAAAATAAGAAAGGCTAGAGATGTATGTGGCTCAGTGTGAAGGTTAAATCCGCAGTATTCCAAAAAATTTTTAAAAACCATTTTTAAATGAGGAAAATCATCTGTGAATATTCTGAATACTATGGTTAGATATAACTGTATTTATAATGTACTTAAACTGTTGCTGTAGGTGCCTGTTTAAAATTTTATGTTACTCATGTCATTTTACTTCATGTATATCTGGATAACTGCTTACTTTAAGTTGTAGATATGTGTGAAAAAATTAAAATTTATTTTATACATATGCAGATGTGTAAGAATATATGCATATTTAAAAGGGTGTATTATTTAAAAATATATAGTCATTTTATAGTATATATACTATTTGTATATATGTTATATCTATATTAAAATGTAATGTATCACCCAATTAATTCCACTCCAGTATCAATGATAGTAGCAATTCATGCTTCTATTTTTTTAATAATGAATATACCAGAGAGGCAATTTTCCTAGAAAGGCTTAAGATTTGACAGCAACAATATTCAGATATGGATTCCTAGTCCAAATTCCTAATCCAAATTCAAAAATTTTTGCAAGTTCCAACCCTCAGTCAATGAATGTCTGCTTTCTTTAACTAAAAGAATCATGCTTTGCTGATAATCTCACCAAAGGTGTTAACTTCAACCATCATTTATAATTTTTCTGAAATCAACATATGAGATGTCTGTACACAGTATTCTGTGACCAGTTATTAAAAAGTAAACTTGCTTCTTTTCACCATTTTATATTACTATATCTATAGCTGTGCATAGTGGTGCACACCTGTAATCCTAGCACTGTTGAAGGCTGTGGCAGGAGGATTCTATGCTTTAGCCCAATCCGGGCAATGAATAGACTTAGCAGGAATCTTTTGTGAAAATAATAAATATAAGAGTGTGTCTCATGGTGAAGGCCTTGGGTTCATTTTTCAGCGACACACACCCATGCGCACACTCATAGGCACAAGCACAAATATTCTGTCCATAGCCTTATAGTAAATGAAAAATGTTAGACAAAAATTTCTTTTTGTTAGACAAAATTTTATATGTATATTTTTTCTGTAAAATCTTCTCATTCTATATCTGCCTATTGGCTACTACATAGATTTCTTTTGTCCTGCCGATGGTCTTAATAAAATCAGTGTTTTTCTTTTTTGTCATTTTATTTTTGACTGTTGACTGTTGACTGTTGACTTCTCATGATTTCTCTCATTTCTGTGCAGGTCAAATTAGTAACTCCTTTCTATATTGTGCATGTTTCTTACTCCTTCAAAAACCAGGTCACATTTCATTTTTGTGTTTGTGAAATTTTGTTGTACAACTATAGCTGTGCGTGATGTGTTGCATATGTGTACATTTGCTATAATCCTGCAAATGTCTCTTATGTAGCAGATCAACAAATAGAAAGCATTTTAAAAATTATTGAAATATGATTTAAATACAGGAAATCATTATTTGGAGTATAGTATGTGATTTCACATACGCACAGAAAGTCGCAGAACATCTCAGTGATCAAGACAATGAACTTACACCAATCTCAGATCTTTTCCTGTAATATTTGGTGATGATTTCCTGCTGTCATCCTGTCCACCCTCATTCCCAGGCAAAACTTGATCCACTCTCTGTTACTATGGTATACGGAACTTGCAATGTCTAGAAATTTACACAATTAGTGCCATAGAGTATGTGCTCCTTTTTTGTTATTCTTTCATTTGTTTCACTGAAGATAGTTTCATAAAATTCATGATGGCATTTTCTGTACATTATTTTCCATCTGACAAAATTTCTGACTGAGTGACAAGCAAATATACTAGGAGATACTTGAAACTCCATTAAAACTAAATGTTTATTAATGACTTCTGACATACTAAAGATTAAATACTGACTATACTATAGCATTTTGTAATTTGAGTGTACCTGGAATTATCTCTCCAATTAAATGAATACTGACCCCTTCCACCAATTGCCTCTTATATCATAAGGAGGTAATATCTTGTAGTTAGTAAATACATGTACTGTTTTACATTGGTTTTTTATCTCATTTCTTATATTAAAATTTCCTGCAATCTTTAGATCACTTTGTTCATACCTAACCTCCATAAACCCTACTATATCTGAATGGTGCTGACTTCCTAAAATTACTGCCCATCTGTTACTGTAGTCAAATCCTCAAAACCTATTTAATTTTATTTTGTTTTTGTTTTGCATTTCAAAGATCACATATAATATTTCTACTAGTAATAATGAGGCACAAAATAGAATATTTTATGGGACTTGAGCTAAAGCAGAAGTAAAAATGTATATGTATGAATATATACATAATTTTAGGAATGTATAAATTAGTATTACTGACATTCCAATATTCTTGCGTATTTGAGAAGGTTTAAGTGACTTTTAGATACAGAGAATGGGTTGTGTGGCAGCAGTGTAGATTATTTCTTTTGTCTGTATGTAAATGGAATTGGATTCATAAAATGCAGTTACACTTCACTTAGAATCTGGGCAGTTAATAATAATTGAAGTTATAAATAAATGAAAGTATAGTAGTTTATCCAAGAGTTTAACCATTTCTCAACTAATTTGTTCATTTTATCACCATCAACTAATACAAGATAAAATGACATGTTTGTTTTTCTATCCATTTATTCTGTTTAGTCTCCATGGTAACATGCAAAAATATAAAGTAAAAACCTAACAATGTATTACAAATAAAAAATTTCGCTAAAATAGTTCTATAATATCCAGAAACAAATTCAAGTGTTGTTAGCCTTAAAGTATTATTTATTTATTATTTATTTGATACTGTTAGTGCTACTTCAATGCCATGGCAAACAAAAGTAAATTAGTTGTAGGGTAATATACTGCCAAAGGAGGAGGGAAACAGAATTACCTAACCATGAATAAATATCTAACATTGCTCATATTTTGTTCTTATTATTTATTAATACCTGGGTTATGATTTGGCCTTTAAACACTCACAAAGTTAACATCTATAATAAAGATGACAATAATGAAAGCAATGATGATATAGATGATATAAATTTCATAAAAATATTTTTAACCCTTATTAAAATCTTTTTCTTTTTACAATTCAGACGTTATATTTATTGACCATTGTTTATACTGATCATTAAATTTGCAACACAAAACTCTCCCTGAGGAGTCAAACTAGCACGAATCAAAAAGATTCCTTTGAAAATATCAGTTTGCACTCTCCATAATGTTATCTTCAAGGATGATACTAGGAAGAAGTTTGCCCATCATTGTTCTTCAGTATTTTCCATGTAAAATGCTGAATTTGTAATACATAATCTAGACAAAGCCTTGTATTTCAGTGACATCAGAATCCAGTTATAAAAGTACTTTGTATATGTCAATATGCCAAATGCAGTCTGGCTCCCAAATAATTGCATCACATCTGACTGACTAATACAGAACTCATTACTCATAGTGACTCATGCATGTACTTTCTCAAAAGTCTAGGTTGTAATAATGCTGTGCCTTCCTCAGACAATAAACAAAAATTTCTAAATCCTGCCTGGTGTGGTGGTGCACACCTGTAATCACACCACTCAGGAGGCTGAGGTAGGAGAATCATTGCGAGTTCATGGCCAGCCTAGGTTGTATAGCGAATTCAAGGCCAGTCTGAACTACATAGTGAGGCACTGTCTCACAAAAAAAAAAAAAAAAAAAAAAAAAAAAAAAAAAAAAAAAGAAAAGAAAAAAAAATCTAAACCCTGTGTGAAAATTAACTCACTCAAATAAGGTTTTTTTCTGGATGCTCCTATATGCATTAAACACTTAAACTGTTCTAAAAACTTCCATTTTTTCCTTCTTTATCTGTTACTTCTATTTTCTCTCAGATCCACATCCTCATTAAATGTTCTTTCTTCATTTTGTTTCCTCTTCTAGACTTGTTATTTGATTAGGCTATCAGGAATATATAAATCTTAATGATCTTATAGGAGAACTCTAGTTTTAAAAAAATTTGCCTACATTCTCAGTGACTAAAACATAAAACTGTTGACTTTACTGAAGTCAAGTGCTGAGAAATATAGTAGCATTCACACTGATCTGTTTTGAAAAGTAAAGACCTCTGAATTTCATTTACATTGAGAATGTACGTGTGTGTGTGTATGTGTGTGTGTGTGTGTGTCTGTGTATTTAGAAACACCTCTGAGTTGTGGGATAAGTTTATAGATGTGAAACTTCAAGGAAATACACTGTTTGAAATTTGGAGACCCAAAATTAATCCTTGCTGGGGTTCTTAGAACTGTAGGTCAACAGTATTCAAAAGAAATATAACGGATGTTGCATGCATGATTATAAATTCAAAGATGACTTTTAAAAGGTAAAATTCAAGAGGCGAGATTAATTTTGATAATATGTTTTATTTCACTCAAAATGTGAAACACTGTCATTCCAATGTGCAATTAAAATTTAAAACTTCAGCTATCTTACATTCTTCTTTTTGTACCCCTATTTCAGTTTCCAAAACATGGTGAGTTCATACACATCATATATCATTAAAATTCTAATGGTTAAAATAAAGCATGATTGTACAAAAACAAATAAATTGCATTTAATAGAAAAAATTTACAGTATTTTACATGAAAAATTTAAATTAGATATTTGAATTTTGAGTTGTATTAAGCTCACTGCAGGTGCTCAGTGGGTTGGTACACATGGTATCGGTGGCTCTCACACTAAGATAGCTATTACAGGTTTCAATTACAACTCTGAGATGATGGCTAATTTCAGAGAAACTTATACCTTTATTTGGTATTCTCATAGCTCTCCTGGCATTTAGAATTATTTAGAAGTAGAAGTCCTGACACTGTGTATTATACTTGACTGGAAATTGTACATTCTGTTCTGTCCAGCATTCATGCAATGACCGTAAACTTCAGCCAGCAACTAAATTTATCTATTGCATGAAGACAACATGGAGTTTTTATGTAATGACTTGTATAACTGTCAGGTGTCTGGCAAATAGAATCAAGAAGTATTCATTTCATAAGGTAGGGGTTGCAGGTTTTAAGGGTTTAGCATGCAGTCCAAGAAAAAGGTTTCATAAGGAATTCTGTGTGTAGGAAAAGAAAATATTTAAACTTAGTTTACTGAGAGCCCACTACCATCATCTCTTTCTTTCTTCTCTTCTGTTCTTTGGAATGACTTCTTTGAAATCAGTAATAACTATGGGTAGAAAGTTCTTCTGTTTTTTTAAATTACCTTTCTCACTTGTTCTGTGACTATTTACTTGAATAATCTTCAAAATCTTTGTAACATAGCTGATTTCTTCTAAAGGTGTGGTGCTTTCTGATAAATCTACTTTGCTAATCCTTAAGATGATTGATAGAAATACAAAACTTTTCAAGTTCAAACATTATTTGACTTATACAATTTATCAATAGAAGTTAAACATTCCCTGAGACAACTGAAGGATATTTCATTTTGTGATTTTGATATCATTGTCAAGATTATTGAATCATTAGTTCTGTCAAGAATATTCCCCTTGTAGACTTCTATTTTATGCGTATCCAGTAATCAAAATTCCTTAATGTGTTCAGTTAGCACAGTAAGTCTCTGACAGAAAACCAAGTCTGTAAGATGCAGGTAGCTACACATACATTGCATCTCCATGTATCTGACACGATCACTCTTTTGTTTATCCAATAATAAGTTAAAAGAAAGTCATAAAAACTCCAGTCTAATGTGACTGAAAAATTAGATGTTCCAAATGCCCACAGAGTATTAAAAATCACTAAATAAATTTGTGGGGAGTGGTGAAAGCTGGAAATAAATTTGTGGGGAGTGGCATAAGCTGGAAATTGATCACATGTGCAGGGGAAAAGGCAAGACCTATCCCAAAGCCAAGCTGCTTCAGTCCAAGATTGCCGGACAAAGGGGTGTTACATGACAGCAATCAGAAAACACGTATAAATAAATGCACTGCAGTGGTTGAGCAGTTCTTTTTCCACTCAGCTGGAGAGAGGGCTCCACCTGACCTCAACTTTCATTGCATTGTCTCTTATCTTTATTTCTCCACCCTTTCACACCCTCTCACTGTCCTTCCCCCTAAGAACTTCCAGAGTTGCACTGGATGTGGCATAAATTGAACACATTAAATTACCTAATTTTTACATAATATTTTCTATTGTGACCATATCTTAAATACTTGAGCAATTATGAACTTGATATTTTGGAAATCTTAAAATTTGCCAATGGGAAGAAATTAGTTTGACTCCGCATTTATTGAAACATGGGGTAGTAGGAGTTCACCTTAGAACTCAAAGAGAATGAAAAATTATATATCCTTAGTGGGATATTTCTTGTTCATAAGTTGTATCTTAAAAATAGTGAAGCATTAAATGGAAAGTATATGGCAAAAAGTTTTTTTGTAAAATTTTAGTGTTTTTCTATACCTTTTCTAAATGAAATTACTTAAAATGTAAGCATTGTTATATGCCATAAATTGTTTTCAGTTTCTAAGCATATTATTTATTTGTCCTTACAAAGCTGGGATGTGTGAACCATTATTATTGTAAGTTCACTAATAATGCGCTTAAACATGAAACTATTTAATGATTCACTCAAATTTTCACTGGTAGAAAATCATAGAACTGGCACTTGGAAAGAAAAAATATTAAAGTATATTACTATTACTGTTATAGAAGTCATTGAGGCTAATTAGGTATTGCAATTCTACATGTTCATTTTTATCACAAGGTATTTTCATGAATGTAACATGTACTTATAATTCTAGTGAAATATGGGACCTTATAGATAAACATATTTTTATATATTCAGCAAATTATAAATATTACTACTCAGTAAGGAAAATAAATAATATAAATAATAAATGAAAACTATTTTATACATTTTCTGATATTTCTTTTGCATCTCCAATATGCAAATAGGTGATTGTAGACCCATACAGTCTGTCCTGTAAGAAGATACAAGTTTTAGTGATATTGCAAATAAAATTACAAAAGTCAAAAGAGATGTCACATACATAATGCTCAAAATAAATGCTCTCTTCTCAGTAGTATGTTTTATAGTTATAAAGAAAGTGTATATCCTCACTCCTTTCTAATTAGTAGGCATGGTATAATGCAGAATGATTATGCTAAATTTAAGGTTTGGGGTATAAAAGAAGACTGAGCAACCTAATTAAGATTTCATACACATGACACTATGGGTAGGAATTGATGGATAAATCACTGGAAGCAAAGTAATTCCTTGAATTCTGACAGTCTGGAACAAATAATGGAGAAACTGTGTAGTAGAAATCGGCAGGAGAGCTGGATATGGTGGCATACTCCTTTAATCCCAGCACTCAGGAGGCTGAGGCAGGAGGATCATTGTGAGTTTGAGACCAGACTAGGCTACAAAGCGAGTTCAGGGCCAGCCCAAACTGCATAGTGAGACCCTGTCTCAAAAATAGGGCCAGGAATTTAGCTCAGTGGTGTAAGTGCCTGCCTGGTAGGCGCAAGGTTGTGAGTTCGATCCCTGGTACCAAAAAACAAACAAACAGAAAAGAAATTGGCAGGAGAAGCATCCTTGAGTGTAAAATGATCCATCATGTAAATAAAGCTATGTAGATTCATCATGTAAATAAATTCTTTCAATTCTATGTGTCTTTGCAAATAAAGTAAGTCAAAGTGTATTTAGATCTGGTACTTTTATGCATGTATTTCTCCTTTAGTTAATAACAATTTCCTAAAAAATGAGAAATTTTAAGTAAACCAATATTTGGAATTCAGTTTAACTACATAATTAATCATAATGTAAAGCCGGACATGGTAACACAGGTCTGTAATCCTAGCTGAGGCAGAAGGATTGCTGCAAGTTTGAGGCCACCTGGCTTACAAAGTGAGTTCAGTGGAAGCCCAAACTAAGCAGTGAGACTGTGTCTCAAAAAACCACAGAAAGGGACCAGGGATTTAGCTCAGTGGCTTATGCACTTAACTGGTAAGCATGAGGTCATGAGTTTGATCCCCAGTACAAAAAAAGAAAGAAGAAAAGAAACCCCACAAAAAACAAAGCAAAATAATGTAACCTCCAGTTGTATTTTCATTACCAAGAAGATAGTTGAAAAGTCAACAGAGATAATAATAAGTAAACAGACCACTCTGCACACTGCAATTGAATATTTGTTTTGGGGATTTTAGAGTTGCAGATTGAAATGTCAAATGTTTTGGTAACTTAATGGTTTTTAATTTTTTACCCAAATGAAATACATGTGTAAAAATTATACCCATCAAATATTCCAGAACGAATAACAGAAAGTACATGTATGTTCTTAAAAATAAGATGAATAAAAATATATGTAACACAATCATGCTGCAGAGTATAAGAAATTCATCACTTTAAAATATAAACATATAATATAAAAATATATTTAAAGAACTAGCCTATGTCAGATTAACTTGTTCACAGGAGAGTGGCAACAATGGTCAAGACACATACAATAAAGATTTATGAAACAGTGAAGGCTTTGGAGAACAAAAATGTCAGCGAAGACCTGAGAGTTATGAAAAACGAAAGGACAGACAAGGAACAATCTCCGTGTTCACATCTAAATTTTGCATTTGCCATTTCTTTGAAGTCATAGTACAACTAGAAAGGTAATCCATGTGAAAGCTGCAGTCCTACTGGTATTCAAGAGCAAAGACCACACTTCGGAATTGTCTGGAATGGCTGGAATTCAAAGAGAAAATCCTAGGAAGAAGAGAAATGCAAAAAAAGAAAAATTATAAATGTGAAAATCACATGATACTCCATGCCAATTATGCTGAAAACTCAGTCCATACAGAGCAACTGTCCATAAAGCATAACAGAAAAACCCAGTGGGAAGTGAGAAGCTAGCGTTGCAGCATTTTCTGAAAAGAAAAATTAACGAATGTTGACAAAATAGCAATGATTTGGTAAATGCAGTTAGCTTTCTTTTGAGACCCCCAAGTGAGAGACAATCTCTAGAATAAATGGACAGGGCCCACACATGAGGACCACATTTCAGATGTGACAGTAAGAGAAAGCCTAAATTCCAAATCCTAAAACTCTCTGGAGAAAGATGATTCTTCTAACTTGTTTCTATGTGGCCTTTTGTCCCTGTCTCTGCCTCTGTTTTTAGTCTCCCCTGCCTCCTTTAACCTGCAACATTCTATGTACAAGAAAAATTTATGAGAACTTTTCTCAAACAGGACAGAATATCTAAAATGTAAAATTTTAAAAATAAAAGTAATAAAAAGAGCATTTCTAAAGGTAATTTGAATATTGCCATCGCATCAGGGAGACTTTGAAGTAACTATAGTAACTACAATAAGTTGGAAACATAATTGAAGATTGTAGTTCATCACTGTAGAAAACTGACAGAATCAGACAAAATTGTTCAGAATGTTGATCTGAATAGTAAAATTAATCAAATTGACAGAATTTCCTTTTATAGACTATAACAACTCAGTTCAAGACACTTGAACTAATGATCAAAATGGACAGTAAACAGTGCCATCATAAATTATCTTCAAAGTTTAAATAATTAAACAATATAGAATATTTTTAAAATACGGAGATTTAATATAAGAGAATTAATGAAGGCAACTAATAATATTTCCAAGTATTTAGAATTTAAATTATATATTTCTAAATAAGTTATAAGATAATTATTAAAAATATTTTGAATTAAACGATAACAAAATTCAACATCAAAACCAGTGGAAGGACAAAAGAAGTGCTTCACAAAACATTTAAGAATTTTAATGACTATATTAGGAAAAATAAAAGAGAGAAGAAAGTTGAAAAAATAAGGCAAGAATTTACATAAAAATCTATCAGTCAAATTTAGTTCTTTGAGAAAATTACATACAGCAATACTGATTAAGACAAGAATAAAATTATGCATCTTGAGCATAAAGGAAAATATTTTTAATGCCTAACTTATAACCAAGTAAGTTATGAAAAAATAAAAAAATATCTAATTTAGTGTTAGAAATAAATATGAAAAACAGTGATAAAAGAAGAATTGGATAACTTAAGTAAATTATGTTGACTTTTTTATAGGATTACAGAACCTTTGCTTATGTTTTAACATAAAAGGTAGTGGATAAAACTCACAAATTTGAAGATTTCAAAACTTGATTAAAAAATTAGCTGTGTTTCGCCTGATAAATTTAGAGACTGTCATGCAAAAAGAATAATACAAGAATATCTCATTTGAGAGTAAATACTGAACAAAATATTTCAATATCTGGCACTAAGATCAATTTTAATTCATTAAAAGTTAAAATAATTATATATTGTATAAAATTTATCTTGTAATCTCTTAATTTGAGCTAATTCCTTTTCTCTGTACCAATTAGGTTTACCATGAATTCCTCTGTTATTCATGACAATAACACTAGTTATCAAAATTTGTTTGCTATTTGTTGAAATTATCACTGAACATCAAGAATATATTTGACATGTAATAGGACATTACATGAAATTTCTCTACAAAATTTCACTTTGCACAATTTTTTTTTGTGGAAATGGAGAAACTTATGAGTTTAAATGTGTTACTAAGAGTTTCTCATTTTCAGCACACTGAGACACACATGTAGGATTCTAGGAAAGACAGATTTATGGAATGTGGAATTTAAGGATTGTTAAATATAGTCAAATCATGGATATATGTTCTAGGGTTCTCTAGAGGAACAGAATCAACAGAATATTTTCAAGGGAATTTATTAAGTCAGTTACAGCATCAGAAGTAACAGTCATGCTCTTCCTCTGCTATTCTTATCAGATGGAAGAATATCAATTGCTGTAATGATGTGATTAAGTGGGCACGTTCATAATCTGTGATTGCAGTAGTACAGGCAGTGATAGTGTGGCTTCCTGCATGGTTTTACATTAAGAAAGTGTCAAATTTCCCTTGGCTTATCAGGAGACTACCATCCTGGTTGTGCAAACTATTCAACTATAACTTTTTATGCATTATGTGTGGGTAAGACTGATATGCTACATTTATGTCAGAACCAGTGGTCAAAACACATGTACTTAGACCACATAAGAGGTGAAAAAAATCAATATAGTCACTTATGTATTTTAGCTATTTTAAGCGTTAGAGATTTCTTTTCACATACCATTGCTTAAGCTTAAATTAATAAACAGAGATAATATATATCACAATAAAAGCACAAAGAACAGGGTGGGGAATTAGTGATATCTTAAAATATGATTCCATTTATATATGAAGTAGTATTATATGAAATTAGACAAAAATAACTTCAATAATATGTGTTATATACCAAGATCAGCAACCATAAAATTAATCCAAAGAACTATAGATAAAAATCCAACAGAAGGTTTACAAATTTGATAATGAAAGAACTCTATCCAAGAGAAGATGAGTACATATGGAAAATAACATTTTAAAAAGGGTCATAATTGAATTAAAGAGCAAGTGGTACTATTAACTCTTGCATGAACACAGTAAAAGAATAAGATTTAATGCTTCAATTAAAAAAGTAGATATCATCATGCAGAATATAAATAGAAGGGACAACTTTATGTTTCCAGAGAAACAGCATTTTAGTTCAATGCTATAATCTATGAAAACACTAATTATAAGAAAACTATATTAATAATAGACAAAATATAATTGAAAACCGATAGTTTGCCAAAGATATTTTATAATAAAAGTCTCGTTTAACAAATAAGGCATAGTAATGTAAAATGCATTTGCATACAATTATAGAATTTCAAATATTTATAGTAAAAGATAACAGAGTTAGAAGAAGTTAACAAGTGCACAAACATAGCTGGAAATTTCAACATTTCTTTCAGAGAAACTGACAAGTTTGGACACAATCACAGTAAGGATAAACTGAAAGAACGTTGTCTGTCAATTGACTTTAGCCTTGGTAGAACATGACACAAACAACAATAGAATCTGCGTCCTTTTACCTTATGTGATGAATATTCAGTAATGCAGACAATAGGATGGACCATAAAACAAGTTTTAATAAGTTATAAAGCACTCAAATCATACATAATATGCTATTTTACCAAGATGCATTTAAAGTTGAAATCAATTTTAAAATTACAAAGAGATCCCAGCACTCGGGAGGCTGAGGTAGGCGGAGCATTGTGAGTTCGAGGCCCGCTTGGGCTACAACGCGAGCGCAAGGCCGGCCTGAGCTACATAGTGCGACCCTGCCTCAAAAAAACCAGGGCTGGGAGTTTGGCTCAGTGCCTTAAGCGCCTGCCCTGACAGGTGCGAGGTTGTGAGTTCAATCCCTGGTGCCGCAAAAAAAAAAAAAAAAAAAAATTACAAAGAGAAGTAAAATATTGAAGCTAAATGATATTTAAAACAAAATGTATAGAAATTTTAGTGTGTATTTAGAGTAAAGCTTTGAGAAAAATAAGTAGTTTGCAATGATTTTGTTCTTTAAAAGAGTGAGGTTTAAGCCAATTATGTAAAATTTAACCTTAAAAAGCTAGAAAATGGAGAGGAAATTAAATGCAGTATAAGAAACATAATATATAATAAAAATATGTCATAAACCAATGAAATACAAAGTGTGCAAAGAAAAGGAAAATCGGAGATATGAAATGCTTGTTCTTTAAAAAAAACAAAATTGATAAATATCTACAGTGCTACAGATAATCATAAAATTGAGAATAAATGATTTATCAGTCACAGAAAAAGAAACATCACTGTAGATACTATTGCAGTTATGTAAATAATATTAATTTTATGAAAAATTTTGTGGTAATAATTATACAGTTTACATGCAATTATCACATTTATAAAAATACATTGTTGGAATTAACATAATTAGGTACAACCTAAATTATCATTTAAGTTAAATTACTTCAATTTGTAATCTGAATCTTGCCAAAAGTTAGATTTCTGGTTCAGATATCTATGAATTTGAATTCTATCAAGCTATTTAAAATAAATATCAAAGCCAGGCGTGGTGCCGCATGCCTTTAAACCCAGCACTAGGGAGGCTGAGTAGGAGTAGCGTTGTGAGTTTGAGGCTGGCCTGGGCTACAACGCGAGTGCAAGGCCGGCCTGAGCTACACAGTGAGACCCTGTCTCAAAAAACCAGGGCTGGGAGTTTGGCTCAGTGGCTTAAGCGCTTGCCCTGGCATGCGCGAGGTTGTGAGTTCAACTCCCAGTACCAAAAAAAAAAAAAAAAAAAAAAAAAAAAAAAAAAAAAAAAAAAAAAAAAAAAAAAAAAAAAAAAAAAAAAAAAAAAAAAAAAAAAAAAAAAAAAAAAAAAAAAAAAAAAAAAAAAAAAAAAAAAAAAAAAAAAAAAAAAAAAAAAAAAAAATTACATAAATAAATAAAATAAAATAAAATAAATATCAAATTCCTCATCACATTAGCAAAAAAACTTAAAGAAATAATAACAAACTTATACTAACATATAATGAAGACAACACTTTTTAATTGGTATATAATGCAAAAATATAAATTAAGATCACTATAATCACATATAGAGAGTATTAACAAATTAATGTTTTTTAATTATATGTTTGCTTACATTTAAGAAATGTATCAAGTGATTTCAAAACATATTTTTTCTATATTCATGAAACGCTAATAACTGAGCGTGGTGGAATATGTCTTTAATCCTAGCACTTGGGAGACTGAGGCAGGAAGATCAGGAGTTCAAGGCCAGCTGGGATTACATAGGCCTTTCACAAAACAAAACAAAACAGCACAGAAATAAACACTAAAACAACTAGCCAACAAACAGCACTAATAAATTGTTTGATGAATTAGGATTAACAAAAGTAAGATTTCCTTATGCTTTCAATATATCATTATTTATTTATGGAATGTAGCAAACCAATTACTAAACTTAATAAAAGTAAGTAACTAAATTTTAGATAGTATTACATTAAGCCAATATTAAACATTTCTACATTTCAATCAGTGCATAAAAATGTGAACAATGTATCAATATTCTGAAGAAAAAAATGTCATGAAAGTCAATGCTCTGGCTTGTGGCAAATCAAAAAAGTCTAGCACAAGTCAAGATTTTATTGGTTTTATTTAAACAAATCTACACAAGAAAAATTAGAACTTAAAGTGAAAATCATTCTGCCTCATTTCTTACACAGTCAGTGACTTTAAGAGAATATATTAATAAAAAAGTGTACAACATCTGTTCATTTTTAAAATTTCTCTGCTTTTTGCATTTAACTTCAAGCATTATGCAAGGAGTTAGTTTCCTAAATTACAACCAGTTAGAAATGAGTTTCAGTATGTGATTTTTAGAAGAACAATTTTACATGTATTTCTTCATTTCTAGCATATGTTTAAAAGTATGTGGACTCTACTGAAAATTTGGGGAGTGTAAATATTTATTTTCTTATTGTTGGTCAAAATGAATATGTCAGCAGTTAGCTAGAGTATGAATGAGTGAACATACAATTGTATAGTATCGATAAGATTTTTTTAGAAAAAACATAGAGACAAACTCAGATTTAAATTTTACATTTTTTTCCCTGTGATGTGGGATACTGAAGCCAGGGCCTTGTGCGTATTGGACATGTGCATTACCACTGAGCTCCCACCCCAGGCTGAACCTTTTGTTATAACATACAGAAACTGACAAGCAAAGAGAATCATTGTACAGAAGACATTCTCTTGGATCTTATTTCAAAGTTTAAATAATTTTATGAAATGCAATTAGTCTGGAAATGGACATCAGAGTTGTCCCAACTTAAAAAAGAAACTAAAAAGTCAACCTCTTGTCAGTCAATCTAAGTTTCTTTTGCTCAATTCAGATGGAAATCACGTTCCACCAAAGTACAGCTCCATTATGCAGTCCAGATGCCTGGGTGCCCGCAGTTGACACATCTTGCCACTGGTTACTACTGGTCTGTGCCTGACGCCTTGCATTGACGGCACCAGGTGCTGATCTCTGCTCCAGGTCTTCCACGGCTGCTTGTCTCTAGAGCTCTTTGGTGCTAACAGCTCTTAATGTTTATTGCTCTGTTTTGAAATGAACACTCTGTTCAGCCTACTCAGGATAAAAATCCCAAGTACACTTAGAGGATATTTGAAACCCATACTTCCCTAGAAATAAATCACGAAGAGGTTTACAAGAACATCAAAGTAAGTCTTTAAGAGGGCCTGTGCTGCAGGGCATGGGGCCAGGACACAAGTGGGAGCCCTCCTAGACTACACTCAAGAAGTGAATGGGGAGTATTGTTTATACAGAGGCTGCAAGCCTGTGTCAGTCATGAGGGCTAAAATCAGGGAATCTTCTGGAAAGTTAACTGTGAGGGTTAGGCATGCAAATAAGGGGCCTAGATCCCTCCTTCCCTGATATCAGCCTAGAAGGATAATAGGCCTACACCCAGACATATAATAATCAAGATTCCAGAAATTCAACACAAAAACAAAATATTAAAAGCTATTAGAGAAAAGGTACAGATTACCTACAAAGGAAGGCCCATCAGAATCACAACAGACTTCTCAACACAAATCATCAGGTCAAGAAGAGCCTGGAGTGAAATATTTCAAGCCCTGAAGGAAAATAACTTTCAACCCAGACTGATGTACCCTGCAAAATTATCTTTTAAAATCAATGGAGAAACAAGATACTTCCACGACAAAGAACAACTAAAGGAATTTATGACAACCAAGCCAACCCTACAAAGAATACTGAAGGACATTCTAGAGAGAGATAAAGAAGTCCACTGCTCCAGAAACAGTGACAGAGAGATACCACCAAGAAGGGCAGACAAATGAATAATCCATCAATGGGAGTTAAGTCCAGTATTGTTTTCAATGAGTTGTTTAGTTTAATCCTATTCTACCTCGACCGGCTTAATTTTTTCACACATGATGACAAAGACAGCTATTGTAAAGATAACAAAATTTATAAGGGTAGCCTTCAATGATATGTGATCACCTAGCTTCAAAACCAGGTATTACTTTTGCTGTTCTGTTCTGAGGGATTTTAACTTATCTTAGTGTGTTTGTGTTACAACAGATGATATAGGCAACTGCCTTGAAGCTAATATGAGGCATTATAGAAATCAACGTTGCATTACTATGTATTGCCTCCATTACCTTATTTGTTATTGGTTTTATTCAATACTATTTTGTTTGACTGTCCTTGGCCAATTGGTAAGGGCATTTAGTTTGAAGACAATAAGAGGTATTACAAGAGGAACCAAGGAAGGAAGCTATGGAAAAAAGCCATAGTGTTATATGAGGTTATTCATAAGATAGTTTAAAAGTCTATACTACTAAATGCATTAGCTGGTGAGAGAGAACAGTTGATATTCATATGATCAGATCAATCCTACATGTCTTTATCTGTCAGTCTGAACAGCCCCCTTAAGGGTAATAATTTACAATGTTGCAACCACTGTAAAATTCCAAACATCTAAATTCCTAAACCTATAATTTTACAGTATAGGATATGTCGTTGTTGTTAGTTGAATCCTTTAGTTTTTCTGTTTCTCTTAAGTATGACCATTCTTTTATCCTTTATTGGTTTCACTCTGAACTATTTAGCTTGATTATATTAGACCTGATACTATGGGTACTTATTTCAATGATAACAAGAGGTACTCTAAGGGGAAAGGAAGAAAGGAAGGGAAAAAGAAAAAGACATAAATTTATAAATATGCATAAATAAGACAGCTAAAAAAAACTGTATTACTAAGTACATTAGCTATTGAAAAAGAAAAATTAATATTCCTGAATTGATAAAGCTTGCGTGTCTATGTCTGTCAATATAATCAACCCCTATGAGGGTAACAATATGTAATATTGTAACTACTGTCAAACTTCAACCACCTCAGAGTGTAAACCTACAGTGTAATTGTATCAGATCTGTCGTTGTTGTTGTTTGTCTTTCCTGCTTTTTGTTTCGATCTTCTGTATCTATTTTCTTTTAAATAAAAAAAAAAAGGACTGTACCATCCCTTCTTTGAAAAGGTCAGAGGGGGAGGAGTGGGGGATAGGCTCCATGTAGACAGTGGAGCTGTGCTCTTGGCATGAAATGCAGGAGAGTGGCAGCTAGACAGTCAGGGAGGACAATGAAGAAAGCTGTCCCAGTCCATGGGGGGAAGGAGCAAAGGAAGGTGAGGTGGTGGCTGTGTGACACTGACTGGCCAAGCCACATCAGCCCTCTGGCCGGGCCAGGAAAATGAGAGAGTCAAACGCTTCTAGTCTGTCTCAGATGCATCATGAAGCATAATACATGGCAACTACTGGAGACACTTTCAGTACCCTGTCATCATTCTCTGTAGTAGCCTTTACAGAATATGCTTACTGCCACCACCTGCACAGGGAGCAGGGTCCTGAGACATGGGACATTAAGAAACAAGACATATAAAATATCAGGGACCAGGTGGGACCTGACCTCTCTGATGGAGAGGAAGCAGCAAGCAGCATGGTCTGCCTCTTTATTTACGCACTGTAAAAAGAAGGGGAAGCACACAACAGGCCTAAAGTGCAAGGTCTCAGTATTTTGCCGAGAACCCTGAAAGCAACACATTCTCTGAGTTATCCATGCTGCAGTTAACAGGGAGGAACACAGAAGCCAGACACCTGCAAGACAGTTGCTGGGACTTGCTCCAGTCCCAACAACTTGTTTACATGGCTTGTCTCTGGCTCAGCCACAGATCCACCACTCCCCATATCTTATGGTTTCTTTCTGGAAGAAACTATGACACTGAAGGCTTTTATTATACTCTGATAAATTTGTTAAAGCATCATCACTTTAGTTGTAATATGCTGCTCCCCCCGGGTTAATGCCATGGGAAAGCTGATTGCATTTACTGAGAAGTGCTGCAGTTATATTGGTAAAGGCATGGACACAGAGGATTGGGAAATTGCAACTGTATTTAAAACCATGTTATCAACTTCAGTCTCTGACTCCACACTCATGTATCTCCCACAGCTAAATATACTCTGCCCTATCTCAGGAGTCCCAAAAGTTATTTCCTGTCTTGGCGGTAGGCTCAATGAACCATTATATCATGATCTCTACCAGATTTGGACATTGCTCTTCGAGATAAGACCTGTTTGGATTCTGACACCAATGACCTAAAAAGACAATTCTTTAAGTGTAATCATGAAAAATGAACAAAGTTATAGCAATAAACACTTCTATTAAATAACTAAAAGAGAGGAAATCACTTATATCTCACTGATTCAGAGAGTTTCTGAAATTTAATGAGCCAGTATTGCGACATCTCCTTTCTTCAGAGTAGAAAACAGTCCTGTTAGGGTCCTCTCCCGCTTCAGGCTCTCTCAGGTCATTGTTCTCCAGGGTTTTGGGGTCTACTTTCTTGATTGTTTTTCTTTTTGGGAAATGTACATAATTGGAAAGTAGGACTATTAAAGAGTCTATGGAAAAATGTTGGTGGGGGGGTTGTTGTTATTCTTAATGGTTTTGTTGTTGTTGTCATTGTTTTGGTATTTTTGAGACAGGTTTTCACTATGCAGTTGAGACTGACCTTTGTTCTTAACTTTTACTTTTTGAATTTTGAACAACTTCAGTAGCCTGATAATGCTTTTAACAACTCTCCTAAGAATGTAATCTGCCTATAAGTCCTCTTAAATCTCACAGTACTTTCTAGACACTCACTCTTTCAGACTTAATCAAAGTTATCTTGAGTAAAAGTGAATGACTTTGCTGCAGGTCAAGGTCTTATGATTTCTGTATGCATTTATTTTTAGAAGAGTCTCTACTGAGTATGACCCTAATTATTTCAGAGGTTCTATGAAAGAGAGGGATCTTACACTGATGTGTTTGATTTAATTTCTTGTCTGAGCCCATATGTTTCTGACAGCACCCTAAAAACTGCTTTATATTCAAATTCAGTGATTTTTGATGCTTCTACATTTATTTGAAATCTTATTTGCAACTTGAACAACTTTCTTTAGCTCTTCTATTTATTTTGCAAGATTACATTTGGAGATACAGCAAATACTTGATATTTATAATATTCTATCTCAAAATTTCATTGCTGAATGGCAAAAGTTTACTAAACATCTTTTCTAAATTTCAAGTAACAATTGGTAATCATTTTGTATAGTTTCAGGCCTATGAAAGATGACATGCCACCATGCCTAGCCCTCTATGTAAATTTTATTAATTAAAGCATATTCTTATTTCTTTCTTTGAGTATCATTTCTGTTTTAAAATTTTTATATTTTAATTCATACATACAAATAAAAATTGTACATACTAATAGATCACAAGGTAATGTTCTGGCAATGTATGCACTTGTGTAATGTTTAAATGAGATGAAACCTATCTATCACCACAAATACTTATCATTTCTTTATGAAGAAAAGTTTGAAAAATTTTTCTTCCAGGTTTTCGAAAATTAGAACGTAAGTGTTGCTTAGCATATCCACCTCAATGTGCAATATAGTACACTAAAATTTATTTGCTATCTGATTTTAACTTGGTACACACTGGTCAATATTTACCAGTTACTCCCCTGCCATCCCTCAGTCTGCTGTTGACCATTTTTCTGCCCTACTTTTTGTGTTCTCTAAATTATATGAATTCAACTGTTTTAGATTCCACATATTAGTGACCAATGTGGTACTTGCCTTTCTGTACCTGACTTACTTCTTTTAACGTAATGATTTCCAGTTCCATTTTACCTCCAGTTTTTTTAATCCATTCATGCAATTCCGATATTTGTACCTCACTTTGAATGTCATTACTTCTATGTTTGATCGCTGTCTTGTGGAATACATGCCCAAAATTGAAATCTCAGAAGTAATTTCATATTTAAAAGTTTATCTTACACAGTTTGGCTCTCTCCACCTTTGGCTTTACTCAGCCATTGTCTGGTGGCTCTGACCAACAACTTCAGACTATGGACCCCCTTCTCCTCTAGCAATGCCCGCACCCTAGGTGGAATTATATTGTAATTAAATACTAGTTACTGTCTAAGACAGTTTGCAGCAGAAGACGTCAGAGGGGCAGATTTCCCTGAAGGGGTGTAAATGTTTTTTGTTTTGTTTTGTTGTTTTGTTTGTTTGTTCTTTTTCGTAGTGGTAGCTTTTGCTTCACACTAAAAATAGAGGGAAGTGTTAGCCACCGAAAGGGAAGATTGCACCAACTCTGTCAGTTTATAAATTTGAGAATTCAGCATTTTTAATTGTATCATTCTGTGCCCTTACCACCAATACAAACTTGGAGTTAGCATTCAGAAATTTTATTAAGGAGTGTTATTATAGGAGCAGAATTTATAGGGAAAGGAATGAAAACAGTTCAGGGAAGAAGGCGATGTTGTCCTGCAGTGTGGTAATCACAGTGCCTTACCACATTACACAAAGGAGTGTAAAGCAGTCTTCATTGTTGCCACACTTTGGGGAAAGGAATCCTGACCTTTATACTGCTGCACTAATCTACCTCGAGTGTAGGTTTCTCCAGAAAGGAAGCATAACTTTTAGAAGATGTCTCTTTTTTAGTCATTGGCAAAACCCAAAAAGGGGATGCCTGTCAGCCTATAAACTTCCTTGAGCTGAGGGACTAAATCCTTTATTTTGAGGGAGAATCTGGGTGACAAAGTGGAGTTTCAATGACAGATAGCTATGTCTAAAACTAAAACTAACAACTAATATTTTTTCTTAGATTAGCAGGTCAGAAGGAAAACAAAGAAATAACTATAGAAAAATACTGTGAATTTCACAAGGAACTAGGATTGCTGCTCCAGAGTGGGTGCATAGGTGAACATGAGAATTCAGTGTGGAATTTTTGTTTCCATGCCTAGTGAAAATGGTGTGGAAGATTTATGGAAACACAGAATGATAAATAAGAGAAAATTAAGCACTTGCATCCCATAGACAAACACTGACTAAGCAAATAAATATTTCTAGCTATAGCTCTTGAAAAGAGTGATAGAAACCTAGAAATGTAGTATAACAGAAAGATGACAATGCAGTATCCACTACAGCAGTGAATCTACAGCATTATTTTTGTGTAGTAAATCTCTGGCAGCAATTTCACTTCCTTAAATTCTTATCAGCAGAAATCTTCATATGTAAAACATGAGCATATTAACAAGGTGCACGTGATGGGCTGCTTCAGGAAACCTTGCTATAGAATCACATTTTCTCAATCGCACCTCTGATTTCAGACATGTTGGGGTACACTGTTCCTGGGAGGACTGAGATTATTTTGTCTTGACAGCATCTCATCTCTGGTTTGTGTACTGTATATCTGCCACTTGCCTTAGGGCTTTCCAAAAAGTAATAGACACTAGCAGAACTTGCACATAAAACTAATGTATGTATTAGCATCCCAACTGTGAAAATATAAAAGTGGGTTGTGGTTGATAATGAATAAATGTTCCTACCTCTCATTATTCAGTCAGATATTTCTCAGAGGCATTCTTTATATATTCAGGAGGCCCCAGATTAATTGAACTTCATAACTGATAAATTTATTGCACAGGACCATTTGAAATCAAGATTTATATTATGACCTTAAAGAGAAAATGTGTGTTAGTTTGTTAACCCAGTGACAGTCTAAAAGCAGTTTTCATGAGTTCAGAGATTTAATCTAATTGTATTGATTTGACATGAAAAATTTGGAAATTTCTGCTGGGTAAATGGAACAACTTTTTCCTTCCATTTCTAATGTGAAAGTTTTATTTGCTCAAATACTTCCTTAGTCTTTTCTTTGCTATTCTGCCCTGTGGTCTTAAGTCTATCATTGAAAGGAGAGGCTTCTTTGAAGGCTCAATTCTTTTGAAAATAAAATACTCCAAGTCTCCATACTGTGTGCTGCATTCTTATTGCTCCTTGATATTACTCCATCACAAAGAACCCTCGATGAGTTCAAAGAGAATTTTACTCCATCGATGAAGAAAAGAAGAATGCATCAAGCAGATACACATGCGACTCTTGTTTTCCTGTTCTTTCTCTTCTGGCATTATCAATAGGAACTATTTCATCTCGTGAATGAGACTCACTGAAAAAGAACTAAAATCAATAAAAAAGAAACCTCTGGAAAATTTAAATCTATAAACAGGTAGGTTTTCCATTAAAATCAGGTGACTTAATTTAAAAAAATTATATATTCAATTTTGAAAACTTCAGATCTTTAAAGGTCTCCAGTAAACCTTGTTACTCGGTGGGAAATGAAGAAAATAGAGCAGATAAAATGGGTATTTTAAATATTTTCCAAATGGTATTAATTTAGTGCCTACAAATAGTATTTTATTTAGTCCAAGTATATAAATTCAGGAAACTTCTATAATTTAAGTAAGTTCGCACTTCAGTTTATTTGCTAAGTCTTTCAGAAATTCCCCTCCTATTGTCCTTCCTAGAAAATAAAGCAATAGTTC
Organism: Dasyprocta punctata; assembly: GCA_004363535.1. Lineage (NCBI taxonomy): Eukaryota > Metazoa > Chordata > Mammalia > Rodentia > Dasyproctidae > Dasyprocta > Dasyprocta punctata. Next base: position 21,049 of record RJWM01016050.1, on the reverse strand, counting down.
TCTGTCTCTACATATAAAAGATACAAGCTTTGTCTTTGTCTTCTGCAAGTGTAATGTAAAAATACTATTCATATCCCAAGACACTTTCAGTTTTATCTAATCTATAAGATTGCATGTAGATTCCTATCTAATATGTACTCCCAAACTCTAAATCTAAAGTTAAATATTACAACTAAGCAACATTTGAGGCATGTTTTATTGTGTGTGCTTGTATATTTCTTTATGTATTGTTGGATTAGCCAGAAATTGAAGTTTTGGTGTCACCCCTATTCTCCTTGGTATGACACATTCTAATAATGTGTATGTCTTCCCCCTAGGACAGCATATTTCCTAGAATTATATATGAATTTCATTCTGCTCCTTGTCCTCATCCAGCAACAATAAACTCATATGTTGATACTGTAACCCTTAGCATGACTTTTAAAGAGATAAGTCATAATAAGGTCAATTAGGTTGACTCATTACCCAGTATAATGGTTGCTTTCATTAGGAGAGGATGTAAGAAAAAAGACAAGACAGTGAAGGAGAGAGACAGAGACAGAGACAGAGAAAAAGAAAAAGAAAGTGTATATGTGCAAATACAACTACAACTCAGGTGACAATCGTGAAAAAAAGACAGAATGAGAAGTTATCCATCTGAAAGACACAGACAGAAAAACAAAACGAAACAAAACAAAACAAAACGACCCTGCCAGTTATTTTATCTTTTAATTCTACCCTTTCAACTGGGGGAAAAAAACACAATTTTTTTTCTGTTTAAACCATTTAGTCTGTTGTGGTGGTGGTTGTTGTTTTGTTATGGTAGTCCTAAAAAATTAATACAAGTAAACTAAGGTATTTATCGGTATTCATGGGATGAATGAAAATTAAACCCATAATTTCCTAATCTACATACAATGACTCCTAAGTCTGATTGCAACAAGTTTTAGGAAAAAGCTAACTAATTTGTGCTCTTATAAATTACTAGTGATACCATACATTCTAACAATATCTGTAAAATTCATGAACATTAACCTAATGAATCCTGATTCTTTACAACTCGAGAATTTTTACCTCCAGATAACTGCTGTAGAGAAGTTCTTGCAAATGACCACAAAAAAACATACTCAAGTAACTTGCAGCAGTGTTCATAATAGTAATAATGGTACAGAAAACCAAAAGTAAATGTACTGAACCTATCTGTGCCAACTTAGATATAGCTCAAGATAATTGGAAGGGGTTAAAAAGAGATAATAAAATGAGAAACAACACATAGTATAATTTCTGCAAATTAAAAACATGCAAAATAGGACTTTATATTGTTAACAGATATTTACACTTAGTATAATGTTAAAACAGTATGTATTAAAATTCTACACATAAATCTCAAGTTAATAGTTATTATCAAGGTAGAACTGGTGTGAAAGTTTTGTGGTAACAATTTAGGGTTATCACTAATTTCTACTTCTTGATCATAAAAAAGAATCTACTGAAACATGTACTATCAAAAATATGTTTTATACAGCTCCTACCTGGCAAGCACAAGGTCCTGAGTTTGATTTAATATGCTCTATCAAGGATTTATAGTTGTCACAGTGTTTTCCGTATTACTCCAATAAGTTTGAAACAGTTTATTATGTGAAATGAGAGACCCAGCCACATTATCAGCTGAAACAATAGCCCCTCATATTGTGGACCTGTCTTGTAGAAAACATCTATTTTCCTTTTATTTCTCCTTGGCACTTTTAGATAACATCATGTTATTCATTGGAGTTAAGACTGTATATGATATACTTTTGGAGACCAGGTCACTATATTTTGCAGTTACATTTATAATATTATTAACTTATGGCAGTTGCATTTATATTATTATTAATTTATCTTAGCAATTTCTTTGGTCATGTGGAAGAAGGGTATATGTCCATATGTTCCAGGTAGTCTAGAAGAAAAATACAGTAGATATAAATTAAAACACTTTTCAAATCTTTGGCTAGGTTATGGTTATTTAACCCTAATTTAGATCACCTACCTAAAGCTAAGCCAATTGGATTGTCTCTTACAGGAGTTACAAATTGGGAAAGGTTAATAGAGACTGAAAACTTTTGGACCCTGACCTCGCTGATGCTTTGTAGTCACCAATTCAACATATTTAATGCCAATCATCAAAAAATGAAGGCAGGTTCTTTTTTTCTTTTAAAGCTACTCTATCTCCAGTACTTAAACAGTAAGCAATGTATGTGTTGAATGAAAAGAGGTGCTAATTAAATACTAAGATACATTTGTATAAATTCTGGTAATTACAACCATCAAAAATGGAAAGAAAACAGTCTGCACCCATGTAGCTTACAGTCTATTAGAGAGAGGCAGCAATAAACCTAAAAAACAACACACTATGAAAAAATAATTTGTTATCTAATAAGTCATGAGGTTGTAAGTGATGAAGGATAAACTATGATTACTCATATATAAATATGAGTGGGTGGGTGGAAGAGACAGACCCATCTGGGAGATAATGACATTGGGACTGATATCCAGACAATAAGAAAGTAACAACTTTAGAAAGATCTATGAGGAGAATATTCCAGGAGGATAAAACAAAATATTCAAGAGATATCATACTAGGATCTCGTATTGCAGTATGGAATTGAGAAGGGTTTTCCAGAGAGTAGAAGAACATCTACCTGGAGATTATGATTGTGAAAAAGGGAGATATAAATGGGGAGACTGAGATCAAATCAAGTAAAATGGCATTACACATGCAGGGAAATTGACTTTTATTCTAGTTTTAACAGAGTCATGCAAAGATTTTAAGCTTCAAAGAAAGTAATTAAGAAATGTTATAAGAAATGTGTTATGCAGTTTCTGGATGGTAATAGTGGAGGATAAGACTGAGAACTCTTTAAAAATCATTTAATTTTATGAACCAACTTTGCACACCTTCAGTAAACCCTCTTTCTTTCACCCATAAAATAGGTATTATCTGCTGTTTTCAATTAAAAGTGTGCAAATATGTATACTCTAATGGATTATCATTGTTTTTAGATGAGCAACATTATTCTTTATAAGATTGTTGAAATAGTTCTTTTTTTGGTAGTATTTTATGGCATATTGAGTCATGAAAATAAACCTAACATAAAACAATTATCTTATATATGTACCTATATATGTGTGTGTATGCATGTAATATTCAAAGATATTTTACATAATCTGTGCATTTATATTTGTGATGTTATCTGTTTCATTACTACAGAAGAACACTTCAACTTAACTAATTCTATTGTCTATGTTGCAAAGCAGAAATTCAGCTGCCATAGGAGAACAGGCTCACCACTGTTGCTTGAAAAAGATAGGTGGAAACTTCTTTTTTCTTTTCCTGCTCTGATGCATTTAGTTTTCAGTCAGTTTCACTTTCTTCTTTCCTTTCATTTATTTCTTCTTCCTTCACTTCTTCCTTCTTCCCTGATTTCTTCCTCCCTCTTTCCTCCTTCCCTCCTTCCTTTCTCTGTCTCTCTCTTCCCTTTTCTCTTTCTTTCTTTCTTTCTTTCTTTCTTTCTTTCTTTCTTTCTTTCTTCTTTCTTTCTTTCTTTCTTTCTTTCTTTCTTCTTTCTCTCTCTCTCTCTCTTTCTTTCTCTCTCTTTCTTTCTTTCTTCCTTCCTTCCTTCCTTCCTTCCTTTCATTTTTCTTTCTTCTTTTCTCTGAAGCTAGTAGGTAATTAAGAGTTTTAGTCATCTCCATAACATTGTCATGATGCAAAGTAAATTTTTTTCCAAGCCATTTGGATACCAAAAGTGTATTTAGGATGAAAATTGAATGTCAAAAACACTTGGAAAATAGATACAAGACTGTCTAGGCAAAGTGTTTTTCCTCAGGATGATCATTTGTCCTTGGTTCACCCAATTTTATGGTCCTATGAATTTAATAATATCTTTAAACTATTTACAAGTATGCAGTGCTCTAAGTCAGAAAAGCAAAACTTCAACACTGGAATCAGCTTGCACAAATAATTACATTCACAAAGATAGCATATTTACTTAAAATTGCTTCCTTTAAAGTATCCTTGTGTTTAAAGCAAAAGAAAATTTATCACATTTAAATCCCTGTTCAAATATATTTGTAAAGTCATATACTGGGAAAATTTAATACATCTAATGGATTTCTATAGCACAAACATTCTGCCATGTAGAAATATATTATTTAAGGTCTGGAAACTAAGTGTTTTAATGCACACAGTCTGTTGATCATGATAGTTTTTTGACATTTTAAAAACAGGTTTTGTTTAAAGCATGGGGATAAGGACATAAACATATTGAAAAGCAAAGCCTACTCTGAAAACACAGCCTTGCATTATAGGTGCTTATTATGAACAGCATGCTCTTTACAAATGATTAGGATCAGTCTGCAATGATTTTGAATGACTTTAGCTTGAGTTTACAGGGCTGTTAAAACAGTTGACAGTTTTGTTCCTGAAAAGTACAATGGCATTTAATGAGTTGACAAGTTGAATCACCTATTTCTGGATCCTTGAATTCCATTACTACATAATCGTGTACATAGAAGAGGAAAGAAAATTTGAGAAATGCTATATCTTACTCCAAACTCTATACTGTGTAATGATTGCTTAGGATTGGCAATGCTTACTTCATTAATCTTCCTGAGGTTGCCCTTTTCCTCTGTCATTAATAGAAGACATCAACTTATTATAAAACAATGCTCCGCTCAGAGTTCTTGTCATTTCAGTAGTTACTTAGGGGATATACCGACAAAAAGGTAGGCAGCAAACACTCACAGATGGTCAACTATGACCTTTTCATTAGGTGTAATGAGATCATTTGAATATAGATATACGTTCACAATACTTTATTTTTACAAAACATATAAGTAACAAAATGGAAGCCTCCATAGAATTATAGCAAGGCTAATGATGTTACTCCATGCAAGAACTAATCTGAGCCGGGCGTGGTGGCGCATGCCTTTAATCCCAGCACTCGGGAGGCTGAGGTAGGAGGAGCGTTGTGTGCGCAAGGCCAGCTTGGGCTACAACGCGAGCGAAAGGCTGGCCTGAGCTACATAGTGCGACCCTGCCTCAAAAAAACCAGGACTGGGAGTTTGGCTCAGTGGCTGAAGTGCCTGCCCTGGCAAGTGCGAGGTTGTGAGTTGAAACCCTGGTGCTGCAAAGAAACAAAAACAAAAACAAAAAAAAAACTAATCTGACATTTCAGCTAAACGTATTGATTGGTTATGAATTCATATATCAGTTTTATTACCACTGCAGAATATTAAGTTCAAAATTTAAAGTAGTTACAAAAAAGAGTCAAAATACGAAGAATTTCATATACTTTTTATAGTCTATATGAGAGAAAATTTTCACTGCAGGATAAGGAGAGTTTCCATGTCTATCACAGTATATAGGTCACTTTCTATTTGCTTGGAATAAATGAACACTTTATATGAACATGTTCATTTAACTTTAATCATGATAGATATTTCACACTGGTAACATGAAATCATGTATTGGATACAATGCGTAATGGGGAATGTGATTCAAAACTGGAATAGTATGTTATCATAAAACAGTATCATAGCAAACTGAGAAGGAAAATTTGGCAAAACATTTTAACTTGTACAGAAAAGTGACTTAATATTTCAGTGTTCAAAATATTCTTTAAATACTAGGCTACTAATATGTGTAGATAGGCTTAGTAAGAGCTGAAGCATTTTCCATAGAGGTTCTGTTTTACTTGTTATTTTTTATTTTCCAGTGTCGTGTCAGTGAAACAAAAACAAACCTTGGCCTTCATAGATTATGCCTTAGTCCACAAATAGACTTAATTAGAATATGATTTTGATCTAAAATCTCAAAGTAAGTACTATGAAGCTTTTCTTCTTAATAGGTTTCTTTATGAGGTTTAATAATCTCTTTATTGATTTAACAGATTATGTATCTAGTTCTTATTTTTGTCTATTATTTAGGATGCATTCAGCCTTCTTCAGGTACCTGTTTATATATAAATAGAATGTTGCTGATGATTATTTCATTGTAATTGTACAGTTATAATATGCAATGATTGATAAGTGCTTTATTCTCTGAGTATGTCAGATAAGATTTTAAAATTACAGAGATTTTTTTCAAGACACTCATGCTAAGAAAGTGTCAGTAAAGTAGAGAACATATGAATACAGTTAATACAATGATGACTTACCAATAGTTTATAAATTTTATTGAAAATACCAAAAAATACTAAATTCTTATTGTGCACTGAGAATAGGATCTATGTGCAATGAAATATTAAAACAACAAAAAAGAAAAACAAAATACAGTTTTGGGATAAGAAGACTCTAGGAAAATATTAAGACATGATACGGGCTTTAGAACTGTGAAATTACAAGGATATTCATTCAAATTTTGACCTTTATATTCTTATATGCACAACTTTGAGCATGAAGACTCAACCCTTTTGAATAATAGAAAATTTACTTGAAATATACATGCAAACAAAACTTTCAAGTATGTTGAAATTAGTGTGACATTTATTAAAAGCAGATGACCAATAATAACATATTCCTTTTCTATTCCTCATGTTGGGAGAACATACAGTCTAACAACAACATAACTATAATCCAGTAAATAATATTTAGAAGCAAAAATGTATAATATTGTAAGAAAAGCTTGTGAATATTTAGAAATTTTGCTTTTCCTAAGGATTATCTGGGTGTTTTAACTTTGGAGCGTTCATTTATTCTATTTAAAAATCCTGTAGTCAGTCTGTTTATTTACATAATATGTTCTGTATGCTTTACATTAAGTAAATTATCTCCCAGTTTCCATGCTACAGAAATTAGGTTGTCCAAATTCTTAGATTCTCCAACTACTACCTAGCTACATAATATGTAACTACATATAACTATGTGTATATATATATATATATATATAGTATTGCCATATAATGACTATATGACTATATATTTTCTCTCTGACTTGTCAAACAAACAAAATTGAAGAATTCTGTCAAACCTCATAACCAGACTTTTTTAGAATAAGTGAACTTATATTTAGATTATTTAGAGAATTCAATGGATTCATAAGTTACAATAGTGTGTTTTCTATATATTATATGTGATATTAACAAAATAATTATTACTGAATTTTTAGCATTATGCATATTGAGTTGCTAAGACACCTAGCTAAAATTTAATCTTGCAGAGTGTTCATTAAATTCTTCAAGAAAGTTTTATATCTTACAGCAGAGAACTTTACTATTTATTTACATAAAATGTAAGAATTTCAAATAGACAAAGAACATTAAGTGAGAACAGATCCAGCCATAGATAAGAAAATCTGATTTTTAAAGAGGCAAGCAGAAGTATTTATGGGGAAATGTACTTTTATCTACAAGCTACTTTGAGATACTTTAAAAATGAAATAGACTACAGGATAGGCACAGGCATATGTAGATACATATATGTGAGGAAACCAATTATAGTAAAATGTTTAGCCTAAATCTCTGTAGTGTATAAACCAGTAATCAACTATATTATAATTTTGGAAGTTTTTTTTTTTTTTTTTGCGGCACCAGGGATTGAGCTCACAACCTCGCACCTGCCTGACAGGCGCGTAAGCTGCTGAGCCAAACTCCTGGCCCTGGTTTTTTGAGGCAGGGTCGCACTGTGTAGCTCAGGCCGGCCTTGCACTTGCATTGTAGCCCAAGCCGGCCTCGAACTCACAACGCTCCACCTACCTCAGCCTCCCGAGTGCTAGGATTAAAGGCGTGCAATTTTGGAAGTTTTTATGATATAATTTTGAGAGAACTATGACTTAGGTACAAACAATTAGCTATTAGAACATATCTGCATTGCACAGCCTGTACGTCTCAGCACTATTTCTTTCCACATTTGGCAACCCGAGGGGAATATGTGCTCCCCACTGCACCTCAACCTCATCATCCCTTTTTTGTGCTGTTTATATGGTTTCAGTCTTCTGGGTGCTAGCTCATTTTAGATCAGCCAGTTGCTTAATTTGCCTGGTAATGTTGATTTTCTGCTGCTAATTATGCTATATTAAACACTATACCTTCCTACAAACTGGCTCCAGCATGAAAAAAAGTAGTATAGGATCAGCATTGTTGAATCTATAGACAACCATGAAAGAACTGTTGGAACAGATGTTAAAAAATAAAGTTTTATAAATATTTGTCATTCTATATGTTTCTCTTCAAATTAAAAATATAAAATTAAAATTATAATGATATAGTAGACCAAAATATTTCAATAACTATTTGTCACATGGATATCTGTCAAGAATTCTAATATTTTGCCACTTTTTAGCAGCTTTTTCTTGGAGTGGGCTTCCATTAATTATAATATTAGGGTAGATGGATCAGTCAGTAGCAAATTGATTTATTTTTACTTATTGTTCCTATTACTGTAATTCTTACTGTGATTAAACATTTACTAAGAACCTGTCTTATATTAGACAATCTACTTCAAATAATCAAATGTTTTGATATACGTTAGTAACGGATTTTTGTTTTCTTCTGTGTTCGTTGTTCTTTGATTTTTTCTTTTCTTTTTTTCCTTTTTAAACAAAACCTGTACCTGACACTCTTAATTTTCTGGTTTCACTGTAAAAGAATAATCAGTGATGTGTGTAATCAAGAGCTCTAGAATAAAAACCAAAAAAACAGAATTTATTGAAAATAATTAGGTATGTACATTTGTGGTTTAATGTCTGTTTTAATTTTTCTTTCTATTTTAAACTGAGATGGGTAACCTGAATCATTTTTGATGTCATTTCCAGATATATATATATGTATATATATATATATATATTTTAATAGCAACAAGTGTTCCTTTTGTATATTTATGTTTCAGTGAAAAAACTGACTGCAAAATTGCAAGAGACAGAATATTTGGGATTGTTTTGTTAGTATAAGATACTCACATTACCTGTGAATAATTGTGTTACTTGATACTGAGTTAATTTTTTTGAAGATAAAATTAAAATTCTAAGACAAACAAGTTTTTAAAAAATAAATAAAATCTAGACATAATACTGCATGCTTGTAGTCCAAGCTGTAAGGGAGGCTGATTAGGACAGTTCCTTGATCCTGAGTTGAAAACTCATCCTTGGCAACATAGCAAAGCCTTGCCTCAAAACAAACAAACCAACAAACAAAGAAAAAATAACTATAAATATAAATAAAGAATAATAAAGTTAATAATAAGAAAAGAGATGAAATAGAATCATATAAAACTCTTAAACTAGAACTGCTACTGGTAATAAAAAGTTCTGAAGACAAAAATAGGATCAAAAAAACAAGAACAGATCATAGACAATAAGTAGTACAGTAGCAATGAATCTGACTTTATCAGTAGTCACTTTCATCATCAATAAATACACTGACTAAAAGAAAGCATTATCAAAGTAGATTCAAGCACAAGACTCAATAGTACAGTGCATAAAAGAAACACATGTTAATTATAGAAACACATATATAATTAAAGATAATGCATGTAAATGAAATATGTCATGGTATCAGTAACCAAAAGAAAACAGCAGAAACTATGTTAGTTTTAGAGCAAGTACACATTAAAGAAAGTAGTGTTACTACAATGAAAATAGTCATTGTACAATTGGGTTAATTCATCAAGAACTCAACAGTCCTTAACGTGTATGCAACGAAAACAAAAAACAGTGTCAAAATACACAAGGCAAAACTACTAGAACTTTGTGCATGCAGAAAATCAGCAAGGAATTAATTGAACTGAAAAACACCGTAAGTCAACTTAGCTTTGTGCAAAAATAATAAGAAAACACATTGTTTCAAAGCTAGCCTGTAACATTCAATATAGTAATTTTCTGGGCCATCAAGCATATTGTTTCAAATTTAAAAGAATATATATCATTCAGTATTTTTCCGATGATTGCAATGAAATTAACCTAAATATCAATAGCAGAAAGCTAAATGGAAAATCCCCAATCTTCCTGGAGTTTAAACAACAAATCTAAATAACACTTGGATCAAGAGGAAAAATCTCTCAAGATAAATGTTTTAAATAAAAATTATTAAAATTTATGGAAGAAAGTAAAAGCAATTCTCAGAGGAAAGTTTATATTAGAAAAGAGGGAAACTTGAAAATTAACCGTCTAAATTTCTTATAGGAAATTTAAAACAAAAATCTTATTTTTATTTGATTTGCATTCCTTTTTCAAATTTCCTAAAAGAAATTTAGGTTATTAAAAAATCTATAATACTGTTTCCCATGTAAGACAAACAGAAAAAGAATTCACAACTTATAAATACCAGAAGAAAACCACATCCTATGAATATTAAAAATTATGGTGGCATATGCCATACCAGCACTCTGGGTGGCTGAGGAAAGAGAAGTGAAAGTTCTAGTTGAGCTTAGGCAACTTAGGAAGACTCTATTTCAAAATAAAAAGTAGACAAGATTTCCAGTATTGAAAAAGAAAGAGAGACATAGAGAGAGACAGAGAGAGAGAGAGAGAGAGAGAGAGAGAGAGAGAGAGAGAAAGAACAAAGAACTAAAAGCTTATCAATGTGGTAACCTAGATGAAATTGTTCAATTCCTTTAAAGACAGAATCTACTAAACCTCATGAAAGAAGAAACAGCTACATGAAAATGCCAATATTTATTAAAATTCAATTAATAATTAATAACCTACCAAAACAATAAACACCAGGCCCAGAAATGTTGCATTCTACCTGGCTTTTATGAAAAAAAAATGATAGCAATTCTCTACAATTTCTTCCAGAGAACACAAGAAAAAGGAATATTCTTTAATTAATTCTGAGAAAACAATATTGCCAAAATTCACCACCTCACAATTAAAAGAAAAATAAATAATATAATTAATAAAAATGCAAAAATCCTTATGAAAACATTAGCAAATTGAGTACAACAGTTCACAAAAAGAATTTTCCCTGCAGACAGGTGGAATTTACCATAGGCATGTAAAAGTGGTCTACCTTGTATTACTTGGAAACCAAGTAATGTTATCCACCCTATCAATAAGCTAAAAATGACATGCAATATGAAGTTACACACTTGACTAAATCAGACATATATTCACAAGAAAATCACTCTGTAAACTGGAATAAGACACACTTGTACAAATTTATGAACAATAGCATTTTTGAAATCGTGTATCGGTTTTTATTCTTGATCCTGAAAACTAGAAGCTTTTCCACTAAATCAGAAACAAGGAAAGAACATATTCTGTCATTATCTGTTTAAGACATCAATATAGAAGTCCTAGGTAATGCACTAAGACAAGAAAATAAATGAAAATTATCACGGGTTTGGAAGGGAGAAACAAAACTGCCAATTACATATCCATCAATGTAGAAATATTAACGAATTAAACCCTCACAACAAATATGCAACTGTAGTAATGTTGCAACATGATTAATAAACAAAAGTCAGTAATTTCTGTATATACCAACAATGAACAAGTATAATTTGAAATTATAAACAGTACTATTTGACTATAATGTCCCCAAATAAACTAATTATGTCTGAGTTTTACATATATTTATAACATCTGTATGAGGTAAACAATGAAATTTTCAGATAAAAGAAATCAAAGATATTCCAAATTTTAGATAGATTCAATGTTTTCATGATAGTAGTTCTTCCCACTTTGATCTATAGACTCAATGTGAGGCCAAAATCAAGTCAAATTGTATATTACACAACAAATTACTTCTCTGGATATTATATAGAGAGCTAGTGGATGAGCATAGATAACTAAATATTGAAAGAAATAAAATTAGAGAACAGGCACTACACAATTTCAAAACTACACAGTGATTAAGGCAATTTGGTATTGGTGAGCTAAAACACCAGTAATCTGATATGACAAAAGAGAGGCTAATACTAGATCTATAAAAATATAGTTAATTGACTTTTATATAATTGAACAAAAGCAATATAAAGGAAGAACTGGACATTCACATACAAAAATAAAAACCTAAGCACATATCTTATACCCTTTTCAAAAATTAACTCCAAGTGGATCCTATACTTAAGCATAAAGCAAAATGATAAATCTTCTAGAAGGTAAAAGTATAAATGATCATTGTTGTGGTAATGACTTTTTAGTACAATTCCAAAGGCATGTTCTATGAAAGAAATAATAAACTGAATGTTATAACATTTAATAATTTTTCTCTGTAAAAGAAAAGATCAAGAGATGAGAAACAGAATGGAAGAAAATACTTGCAAAACATTTATCTGAGAATACATTGTCATCCAAATGCATATGATTTCTCAACAACAACCAAAAAATTAAACAATTCAGTTGAAAAATGGGTAAAAGAACTAGATAGACCTCATACCAAGGAAGATGTCAATGGCAGGAAGCATGCATAGCTAGGAAATTTTAATTAAAATCAAAATGATACTCCATTCTATCTTACTAGAGTATCCAAAATGCAGAAGACTAGCAACAGAAACTGTCAGCAAGATTGTGGTGTTGGACAAACCCTTGTTTGGTGTGGGAATGCAAAATGGTGTAGCAAATCTGGAAAACATTTTGGTAGTTTTCCATAAAATAAAACATCCTCTCGTCATATGATCTCTCAATTATACCCCTTAACTTTTATCTGAATGAATTAAAAACTTGCATCCACACAAATCCTCTCTAAGGATGTTCATTACAGTTATTTTTTCATAATTTCCTAATTTTAAAAGCAAATAAATGGTCTCTGATATGTTAATAAGTAAAATGTGGTACATCCAGATGAGATTATTTGGTTCTAAAAGGAACTGACTTAATAAACCTTGAGAAGATATGGAAGTAATTTAAATGCAAAACCCTAAATGGCAAAGACCCCTTGTATGTCTGTCACAGTGCACAACTGCCGCAACCTATGCAGCCCTTGAGGTTCTTGGATGAAGGACTGCGAGAGGATGAGGAAATAAAGAAGAGACAAAGCTGGGGTCAGTTGGAGCTCTTACTCTCCTGAGAGGAGGAAAGGAACTACTCAACCACTGTAGCATGCTTATTTATATACTCAGAAGGATGATACCAGTTTCAACCCTGCTGCCTAGCAACCTATTGCTTATATAGTCTAGGGCCTTGGTGTGTTTCTGGGCTGAAACAATTTCTTCAGGTGGCATGCCCTGGGCGCCCATTGTTCTTGGAACAGCCTTGCCCTGACCAAGCTGCAACCGTGCATGTGTTGTCAATTTCTAGGTTCAATGGCTGCCAACATACAACCATGGTGGCATAGAGAATGAAGAAGAGTACTTGAAAACAGAACTTAGTTCTGTCACTGAGAGCCACAGAAGGGCTGTCACAACCAAGAACATCCAGCATTAGGGAGACTCCCAGGAGTAGCACCAAAGCTGAAGAGTCTCTGGCTTATATTTTGAATATGAATGTATGAGGAAAAACAAGAAAATCAGTTTGTGCAAGAAACTATCTCAAAACTAGGCAGTTTTCTTGAAGAAAGAGGCCAGAAACAAAATGCCTCATTGACCTAAATTTCTTGTTTAACCATTCACTCCTCACAGAGCCTGAGTGCTTTTGCCCCACAATTTAACCATTCACTCCTTTGCTAAGTCTCCCACATACATCTGTGTGGGACTGGTATTGAACTTGTACAGAAGGACCCTAACCCAGAAATTTAATATCCTTAGTATATATTACATGCATATAGAAAACACTGGTGAATGTTTACAACAAATCAACAATGATGTGTGTGTGTCCAGAACTCTAGATCATGACTGGTTTTATTGTAGATAGCTAAGTTAGTTATAACTATTACGATCAGTTAGACAAAGCTGGGCCCTCAGCACAGAAAGTAATTGTGACTAGAGGCACATTCACTGAAGTCCAGGCTTTAAAAAAAAAGAAAAAAAAATGACATACAACTACAACTGTATGCTTTCCTTAGAAATGAACAGCAGTGATTGATATTGTAAATAGGCATCAATCACCTTGAGTGATGAAGCCAAACCCCTCTAGCCCATTTCTTTCCAAAAAATCCTTGTTTGTTCCATGTATGCTTGCTACATGACTTGCCTCCCCATTTGATCTCCACTTAATCATTACCTAAGTGATTGTACTTGCGATCTTATTAGTTGACTATAGTTTTTTCCTACCTTGAACCCTCCTCACCTCATGGCGTTGCTCAATAAAACACCCTTGAGAGGTGGGGTTGGTGGGCAACCCACTTTCTGGGCCCCCTTCTGTTGTTTTTAGACAGAAGCTATCTTTCTCTTAATAAATTCTTCCTACTCTTAACCCCCTTTGTTCCTAAAATTCATTCCTCAGTTTTCAAAAACACAAGCTCGGCATTTCAGACATCTAGTAGGTTGAGAGTTATATTTCCCTTTTATTATTTGGAGGTCCATGAATCATCCCTATATCCTATGCCCTATGTCAGTTTGAGCAGACAGGCCCTTTAATCATCTACTGCAATAGCCCAAAAGCAAGTGATCACTTATTTCTGTTACATATGCCAAAGTTTGCTTAAAGTATTCACGATTAACTTAGTATTCCCTAGCAAACAATCTACTTATCCTTCCAATCTCAATTAAAAGTATTATAGACAGCTAAGTTAAATGGAAATACTATAGGAAGTCAGGCAGGGCTAGGCCCTGGAAAGAGTCAATGAGGAAGATACATTCTGACTATGGGTGGAGGCACATTCCTTGAAGATCAGCCCTCAAGACATATATACTTGCCCTAGGGTTGAACAATAATGATTTATATTCTAAATAGCCATCCATCCACCTGGGTGGGAGGCCAAGAAGAGTTTCTGATCCCTCTCTTCTGGGCAAGGTCCTTGTTCTTTTCATGCACACTTATTACACGACTTGCTTCCCCATTAGACAAATTATACCTAAGTCAATATACTTGTAATCTTACTGGTCAATCACAGTTTGGTCTCACCTTATGCCCATCTCATGATTTGCTTCATAACTCTTCCCCTGAAAGTGGAATCCACAGCACTCCACTTTCCAGGTTCCCTTCTGTCTCTCTTGGGCAGAAACTACCTTTCCCTCAATAAATATTTTCTGCTCTAAGCCTCTGTTTTTCCTTAAAATTCATCTTTGATTTTGGGGAACATGAACTCAGTGTATCAGACATCTAGTAGGTGCACTGTCATATTTCCCTTATATTGTTTGGATTATTTAGAGGTCCCATATCATCCTTGTAACAAAAGGATATGGTCTAAGTATCTGTCAGAGTCAGACACTATTATATTGACAGTCACATATTTGAGAGTTTTGAGTTAAGCTAGAGATTTTGAGATTAACTATTTGGCTATATAGATGTATTTTTCTTGGAATAGAGTTTATATGGTTGAAAAGAAACTGTACACTACTTCCTCTTTGCTGGACACACACTAACCTCAAATCAGTGTCAAATGGCCAGAATGTGCCTGTCATTCAAAGTGACTGTTCATCAATTTTAAATGTTTTTCAAAAGAAAAGGAAATAATTCTTTTTCTTTAAATCACAGGAAATGTGTATTTTGTGAAACAGGCCCCAATTTAAAAAGATTTTTGTTGCTGCCTACCCACCCAAGACTTCCTGTCCTTAATGACTGATTTTTTTTTTTAACTTCTTGTGTTCTCTCTGAGTTGTCATCCTGTGTTTGCGGGGGGAAATGACCATCTGCACAGATTGGCTATTGCTCAGATGACTGGCCATGAAATAGTGGGATGGAAAATGTACTCAGCAGCATTCACACTTCAAAGTAGTCAATATAAGAACCAGGAAGAGATTCAGATTAGAGGTGTGGACCTAGAAAAGACAGATGTAATGAAGACTAAATGAAAACTGGAATCATCAAGTCACACAAATTTCTTTTGAGAGTCAAACACAGAGAATGTATTACAGTTCTTAAGAGTTAGGTTTTGATATCAAAATATATGCAAGAGTGGTGGCAGTTATAGCAGAAATAGCTGTCTCAGTAAAATCTGCATTTCCTTCTAAAAATAAGACACAAAAAGAATTTCTAAGATTTTTTTTAATTTCAAATTTGTTTCAACCTTTTGTTATTTTAAAAGATTTTGGAGAGTTGTTTCTTCAAAATATCTAGTAATCATATGTTGTTTTCATACGTGAAATTCTGCTTTAATGATTCTCTCAGAAAAAGTGATAGTGGTGTTTTTTAATGTAAATTAATAAAATGTCAATTTCTATATATTCAGTGTGAGTTCATTATTATGGCAGTTTTAGATTAACCAGAGGTGAAAACTCAGACACTTGGAGTGAGCCAAACTTTACTATGCTAGCAGGCTCAGGGGAGATAAGCTCTCCAAAGACCCGAGCTCCAAATCTTTGTTGGGACTGTCTTACATAGAGGTTTTGGGCAGGAATAAGCAAGAGTGGCTACAGATGTAGAACTAGGGGTTGTTAGTCATTTTACATCTTTTTGTCCTCCATTTGGGATGTCTAGGTTTCAATTTCCTCTAACTGATCAGTTTTTTCTCATCACATAATACAGACTTTGCTTGTAGTTAGAATGCATTCACTGAAATAATTTTTCAGAGTGATCACTTTTTGCATATTTTATGCTTTAAAAAATTATCTGCATAGCTGGAGCAAAAATTGGAATATTTTAAAACATTACTTCTGGTGCAGAATTAAAAGTCTTGATAAGTAGACTAAACATATTACGGAGAATAACACAACTTTTACACCACAGGTAAATACATTCCTCAGTGTTTCTGAAAATTGTATGAATGAAATTAGTAGTCGTTTTACACACAAACGGGTAGTATTTATGATAGGTAGGTGCAAAAATTGCATGAATTTGATGTCTATTATATTTTGTTAGGATGTCTGATGTCATTCATAAATTTTACATATTTTCAGTGGCAAAAATATTTTTTATGTTAGAGATAAAGATTAATATGAACCCATTAAAGTCTATAAAATGATATACGTAAGTAAAAGGCATTCACACATGCATATCACTGCATTGTGTTGATTAATAAAGCTTTTAGTAAATCAACATCTCATTGTTTAAATAATTATAAAAAACAATATTAAACCTTGTTTTCTTTTCTTTTCTTTTCTTTTTTTTTTTTTTTTTTTTTTTTTTTTTTTTTTTTTTTTTTTTTTTTTTTTTTTTTTTTTTTTTTTTTTTTTTTTTTTTTTTTTTTTTTTTTTTTTGGTTTCTTGCATTTGTTTGATTTTGTTTTTGACAAACCAAAGCCAGAATTTGTTAAGAGATCTGAGATTGTTAGTTAATCAATGAAATCATCTCTGAATAAAAACTGAGTAACAGCTATGATGTTCCTTGATTTGTATTATACTCTGCAGATCTTATTCATCAGTGTGTACGTGAGTAGATAATGTTAGATAAATTCCCTTTGGTACTATAGAGAAAGTGATACTACTTTGTGAGACATTTTGCAGATGTTGGGAGTTAGAAAAGCATAACCCTAATTTTGTCATCAAAGTGCAGAAATATGAGTCTGTCAGACACACGTTTCTTTGTTAGAATATTTCTCTTAATGAGTTATTAATGTTAATTTTGTGAGTTTTATTGTATTAAACAATGAGTGCTTAACAGAAAAAATTGCAAAACTAAACTATTGAATTTTTAATACTTATTGTTTATAAAAGCATCAAAATTTTCACCATCTACTCTTTTGTGTGTACTAAGTCTAAAAAGGTACAACACAAATAAATTCTTAAATGAACTACAATGGAAATACCATTAGCACTTTATAAAAATAAAATAATCTTTACTTCAATTATTATACCTAAGGTAGTCTGCACACATGACAATGACACATTCCATACACACATATTGCTTACCCTGACAGCACATGTGTTTTGATTTCCTGGCCTTTTTGTACAATACACTTGACATCTCAGTGATCTTTCTGTGGTGTCATGAGGTTCTTATTATATTATATGGTATATGGTTAGCAGGGGCATAAAATATCAATAAAATAAAGTATTAAATTCTTAATATGTATTGTGTGTTTAGAATAGATATCATTTTCATATCAGCTGTGTACTTCACAAAACCTAAAACATAACATCAGAAATAAATTCCTAACAATAAAAATACCAATAGAACTCTACCACAAAAGTAAACTTTGCTTCAACTGTCACACCCAAGGGAGCCTTCACACACCCAAGGAAGTCTACATGTTCCATACACATATCTTGTTTATATTGACAGAATATACACTTGTCTTTCCTTTCCTACATCACAGTCTTTCCACCTCTCTTATCTTCCTCTTTTGTCAGGAGCTTCCTACTTTATTGTTCAACATGCACTTAGCAGGAAAATAAGATATTAATCAAATAAAATATCAAATATGTAATGAGTGCTTACAATAGACATCAACATTTTCATATCAACTGTTTACTTGCCTACAAAACCCAAAAGATAACATCAAAAATTAAAATTTATGAGCAACAATGCAAACACAAACAAAAGTCTACCACATCAATAAACTTTGCTTCAACTGTCATACCCAAGGTAACCTTCACACATGAAAGCTGCATGTTCCATTCACAGGTATCACTCACACTGATAATATATAAGTTTTGTTTTCCTGTCCTTTCTTTTAGGGCACAGGTGATATTGATGTCTTTCTTGTTTTCCTGTTGTCATTGTAGTTCTTTATGATACTGCTCCTGCCTTTTCATGTGTCAGCTGATCAGTGTACTCCACAATATTTTTTTTAGTTCCCTGCGCAGAAACATTTTTTCCCTTTACTGTAAATGAATTCTTATGAGTGCCTTTTCTAATCCTCTAAGAAAATTTCTGTGTGACACTTTGCACTTATTATTTTCCTTGTAAGCTATCAAACTATGCCACATATGTTTAGGATCAATTAAAACATAATGATTGACCAGTGTTTTGTGTTTCAAGTGACTTCATAGTTGCTGCATATCTCAATAGAATTTACTCCACATTTGGTTTTGTTGTAGAAAGTTTCCATCTTAGGCTTCTGTTTTCTCAAGGTTTCCCTATCAATAGTCTCATCATGGTGAAGTGTTGACATAAGCAATACCACTTTTTGTTTTTCAGCCATACGTGAGGCTGATGTTATAGCTTTCTGGAATCTGAAGCTTGTACTATAGAATTCTATGCTTTGAAATTACAACATTTCATTTGGAATTTATGCTTTGTTCCTGTGAACAGTTTCTGCACTGGTCAACTTGTGCTCTGATAGCAAATGTAGCATCAATTTGAAACTGGTAAACCAATTGTTGAATCTCACATTCTGATTAATTTGGGTAATGGAGGCAAGAAGTCTGTTCACAACATCGTTCAGTTTGTTATTATATGAATAAGGACCTGATGGCTGAGTTCCAGAACAAAATTCTAAATTGAAAGCATAATAAGTCTTCACATCTATAAGGGCATAAAATTTTATGCCACATTTTGACCTATTGCTTTTAAATAAGGCTTTTATATTCCTGCAATCACCATGAGAAATCCTTGCTAAGTACAACATACCTGTGAATCATCTTAATTCAGCTAGCAAAGTGTCATAATAATTGCATTTTGAATGACTATTGGTGCATACACAACATTTTACTTGCATCTCAGTCTTCGTATATTTCATCACATCTTGTCACATTTCATCTGTTACAATTTCCAACATTCAGTGGCAGTGCTGGTTTTCTGTCCAATATTCTTCAACCCTGCCAAGACCCTCACTACATTTTCAGACCTAGTTCTAACATTGCTTCATTCCATTTGGCTTCATGGCCATTTCACAACATTTCAACTGGTCAAATATGTACTCACATTGCTATTTTCTTCATCATCTGAATCAAAGAGTTCTGCATCCCCTGTATTTGTATCAGTCAAGTTTTGTCCCTGTATTTGTATCAGTCAATCATTGTCACAGGAACTTTGAATCATATGGCCAGTGTCAAAGTCATCATCATCATCACACTCACAACATGCTTTCTGTTGTGAAAGCATGTATTTTACTGTAATGGATCATCTTCATCATCTATGCATGAGAAATCTGATGATTCATGTTTTACCTCCTCCAAAATTTGTGATCTGTTTTTTCATGTGCCAATGTACTGAAATGGGCTACTTCTACCATAAAAATCTTAGGAAACTTTTTTTTAATAAATCCTGAAGTGGTATGGGTCTATTGGATCCTCTGTGATGCTCAGGTAAACATATGCAAAAAGTAGTTACCTGCAGCATATGGTGGGAGAACATTCCATTTTGCCACTTCTGCACATATGCTCATACCTTGCTGTTTATCATACAATCTATGGGTAAACACATAGATTGTTTCCTGCATCCCTCAGAGAAAGGTTCTGGGAGACACAGCAAGCTAGCATTATGCTAAAGTACAAATTTACAGTAGAAGAGTTAAGGGATGAATCTGCTTGACCCAGGCTTATGTTCCAAAAGCATTAGAACAGGGAAGAGGTAGATATCTTTACTTGTTTTTTCATGAACTTCATGCTACTTATGTCTAGGGTAGAGGGTAAATAAAGCTTTAATAATTATCTGTTATAATCTTTGGCAAACTTATTTTTCAGCTGTGCAAAAAAAAAAAAAAGAATCGGAGGCCATTCCCTTATCTTATAATTTCTCATCAAAAACTAATCTATTTTGAAATAAATTGATAATGAAATCGTTTCATACCATTTCCACTGCCACATCAGAAGTTCTTGCTTTGATTATTGAAATATCTCCTCAACTGTCCCGTATTTTCATTCTTACCCAGCTTTTTGTATGTATTTTCAATTTATCACTTGTTTAATCCTTAAAATGTAAGTCATATCAAAACACTTCTATGCTCAGAGGTCTCCAATGCTGCCCATTTTAGTATGGATAGAGCAGAAAAATGCAAACTCTTTATAATATTTACAGAGCCTTGGTTAGTTTTCTTTTTCTGCATAAATTTAGTAGACTTAGCATCATCCACATTTATTACCTTACAATTCCCACAGCTACCTGTTGGGATACAGACAATGTGAATTCTTTGTTTCAGGGTCGCACTAAGCTGACATCTTAATTTTGACTAGTTCCTAGACTTGTCTGAGGGAAAACAGGACTTTAAGTTCCCTTAAATTGTTGGCA